>CM038675.1:418654019-418806519 GCA_021605145.1 Aegilops bicornis | reverse complement strand
TCCGAGGGGTTATTGACCACGCCGGAGCACGATCAACCTGACCACGAGGGTCTATTTCCTGCGAGCAAACGAAGAACAAGCAAGAAACTGAGATTGCAATCTTTATATGGCGAATAAAAGAGGAAAGCTTTATTAATGAAGGTGGGGTTCTGTGACGCCTTTGTTTGGTCGTTGAACACAAAGGAGGTACGCGAAGTTGTAGCTATGGCGAACTTTTAATCTAAACAAAACCCATAGTCTAAACGATGCCCTAACTGTTGTATATATGGAGGAAGAGGAGGGGAATTTCATGGCCCCTGGGGGAGGGGTCCGAAACCAACCCTATGTCTTGTTTCCCCACACATACGGACTATAAAAACAGCCTATACTCAAGTATTTCGAAATTACATGGGCCTGGCCCAGTAATAAGGTGACGCAGCACCTATAATAGCCTCTGGACGAAATTTATGAAGTGTCATCTTGTATATTTCGTCCAAGGCTTCATGCACTCATTATGGCGGCTTCAAGTCCTGAAATCATCACTTGTAACTCCGTTCTTGTTCCCCTTGCGCATGCCATCATCTCCATGCTTGGTCTTGCTCCAGTGTTCATCCCTCTTATCCATGCCACGCCCTTCATTTGTAAGCAAAACAAATGTATCCAATTTAGGCAGCATCATATTCTCATGAACATTAGAATCATTACCAAGAAACGAAAGTACCTGATAATTAAATTGGCATGCACAAGCTCTAGTAATTGGTCCAATATATGTAGTAGTAGGGGCTGTGGGTGTAACAACGGTATTGATGTCCTCATCATCGTGCCAGGTAGGGTGGCCATGACTATATTTATAGGGGACCGGACACACCGTTGGTACCCCATGCTTGTGGTATGTGATGAATATGGGGCGAGGCTCCACAATTTTAAGATGTGAAATGTTGGGCAAGGGGGTTACTACCAATCGAGTGGACTCTATGTTAGTGTCGTCTAGGGAAAGATAGTGATCGGGTGCTTACCCCGGGTACTTGAGGTACCGCGGGTCGTGGATGACACGGAAGTTCCCCGGATATTGTGGGTAAAGTGCGCAACCTCTGCAGAGTGTAAAACTCTTCGAATAGCCGTGTCCACGGTCAAGGACAGTTGGGCGGTGCTGCTTAAACTATGTCCAGAGTTTTACGAACCACATGTGTGTGTGTTGATGAAGCTAATTGGGTTAAGTCAGATGACTTGACAAGATGATCAAGTTGAATTGGTGTCCAACTCTGCTTATGTTGATGTCTGCAACTTGTCCATACGGATATCTGTAATCCCATGATGCATACTTTACATGTTGATAGATCATGTCATTGCACTCAAAACTAGCTTTCTGCAAACTACCTACTTAGTGCTATATCATTGCATTATTGTTCCTTGTTCCAATCATGGGTTGCTTGCGAGAACATTCAAAGTAATCATTGGCTTGCCACTGGTTATTTAATTGGCCAGGCATGGAAGAACAGGTGTTCGAAGAAGAGTTCTTTGGAGACGAACATGCGAATTAGGGTGTTTCCCAGTCAGAATGCCTGTAGGGTTAAGGTAGATGGCATGAGTTCTACTTATCGACGAAGATTTCTGCTGCTTAAGTATATTTGGTATTCAGCCCTTGGGGCTTTATCTATGTAAGACTTGACCATAATGGTCATAATTTGTGTATGACGGTATGTATGGATGTAAGACTCTTGTTATTCAGCTTCTGTGTGTTTAGTGAGCATTGATATCTGGGATCACTTTACACGTGCATTCGGTGATCACGACTTATGAGTCAAGGTCCCCACATAGCTGGTATCAGAGCCATCCTGACTGTAGGAAGCCTTAGTTAGCATGGTCGTTAGTTAGGTTAAAACTATTTTCAAAACTATTAATAACTTTGAAAAACTATCTACACTTCTCTTACCTTTTGAGTTTTTCAAAAACTAAGATATATTTTCCTTATTGATCTCTCCCCCTTCAACACTCTTGCAAATGGTCGCTAGTACCTTTAAGCCCCTGGCCACTTGATTCCCTTTAATCTTCATGGGTAACCGAGAAGGAAGACGTCTTGCCAGGCATTCACCCACACCTTCTGAACACAAGCTTGGCGACACCACGACAAGATGGAAAATGCCTTCTCAATGATTGAAGAAACCAAGACTCGGAAGATGGTGACCCCTTTGAATTTACCCCAGGATGATGCAACCTTGTCCTATGACGATCAGGGTGTAAGATATGAAGTATCATGATATACATCGCTAATAGAGCAATCATGTCCTTACCGTTGTTGTATCGGCAACCACCGGTGGATGGGAACCTCACCATTTCGTCTACCTCACTATAGTGAGCAGGAAAATGGTTCTCTTCATCCCCCGCTCTTGGTGTCGATGTTGTCATCAACGTAACCGACATGTTGGACCTCTACTATGCCTTGTTAATGTCATTGCATAAAGTATTACCTACTTGGTACCATCGACGCCTTAGAAGACAAAAAGGGATGATTAAGAAGACAACAAAAGACCAAGTCAATGCCTTCTAGGAGAAGCCACCTTCACCCCATCACTTCAACAGGCGAGAAGTTGTTGAAGAATCTTCAGGCTCGACCCGGATTGTTTCATCGAACAACTACAAGAGACGTAGCAACACCTGAGGAAAACCCATAAGACTGCACGAGGCACGGAGCAAAGCATGACTACTGAATCCGAGAACCCCTAGGGTAGGATGAGTCGTGTACCCCCTATCCGCAGTTGAGTCCGTATGATGGTTCGAATAGAACCATGATTGTGTGTTGCTTGTTTTTATTTGTTTGTGTTTTGATATAAGTCACACTTTTCCCCTAGGCAACAAGTACACGACTATATCACCTGCCTTATTTTGTTGTTTTTGTTTGGCCCTTTCGGCACTTGTTTGTTTGCACTTGCACTACAGAACCCCCATTTAGGCATCCCCCCTCTATGCTACTTTTCCCTCTCATCTCTCTCCTCAACTAAAGACAAGCAAGACAAGATGCACGAAGGATTCCACCTCGGCGACCAATAAGCACTGAAGACTTTTGCTATAGCCTCCTCGACCAAGTGAAACCCCGTAGAGTTATGTTTAACCCTCCATACTAGGAACCCATTCCTAGACCCTTCAAGACTTCATGAGATACCCCAGCTCGAGTCCTTAACCATGTGCTTAACCCATAGAATTGCAGGAGAACCAGTTAAGCCTCTGTAAACCTTGCACAGCCCTGGGATCATAATGGAACTAGTGGACATAGTGAACGAGCACATTATCATCCTCATATAGCACAAGAACTGATGATGCCATAGGGAAGACCAGTTTGAGGATATAGGAGTAGAGGACAAATGACTTGATGAGTTTATCTCAGTGACTTTGAGGAATCATCTCAGACTATCTGATGTGTTATGATGCTTTCATATTGGTAGATGAACTTGGAGGGATCATGATTATAAATTAGCATAGCATTCATTACCCCCTGAGTAAACTGGATTTAGTAATTCTGATCGCAAGCTGGAATTCTTGGAGGAATATGGATTTGTCATAGTCAGGCGATATTGATAGGAGATAGTTGATATTACAATAATGACTTGGGGGAAGTGTAGAAATTCTTGTTGGACATGAGATTTGGATTAAATAGGTGATCCTAGTGGAGTATAGGTGGTGAGTAAGTCTACATGGTTTGGAGTAAATTGGATTCAGACTGATGATCTCGATCATGATACCATGTTTCTCGGTGAACGATAAACTAGGAGATTGGATTAATTGTCGGAGTTGATTTAGGGTTCTATATAAGCTTGACCTTGGAGTTTACTTGACCATGATAATGGAAATTGGTGGACTGGCTATAGTAAGGTAGCCCTTTCAAGTATTTGGGACATTAGAAGATCATGTGGAACACCATAGACATTGGATTTGTAGAATTAATGAATTATGTACTTAATGGGCTTTTGGAGTTGATTCATAGGAAAGGAAACTAGATCTTGCAGTGGCATACGACGTGTTTCCTTAGGATAGAGATGCACTATCTTTGACCTTGGAAGAATAGGCTGAGCACTTGGATTGTGATCTTTAATTCAAGCTTAGCAGCTTTGCATTTTCTACCCCTGGATTTTTCCATAGATACGAGTTTGGGAATAGTTGTCATGTATGATTTTGTTAGACCTCCCCTCGGAAGTCACGAGGATATGAATGACATGAGTGATGATTGGAGTTTACCTATATAGGAAGATGCTTTCGGTGGTATAGAGTGATTTGTTCAGAAGACTAGATAGAACAATTGGCATCTCAGGAACCGTGCTTAAGGATAAGATGATAAACGTTCACCCACACACTAGAATCCTTGACACCCTTAAACCCTACCAAGCCACAACATGGTCGGATCATGACAATGGGTTTTGGCTCTAGGTTAAGAAAACCCTCGCCAATACTCAACCGTTACCACCACCAATACCCCAACCTACCCTATATAACCCATGAACAGAGTCTTCATAGGATACTGACAAGTTGGGTGTCATCATTATTTGATGACATACTTGTCTACCCGAAGACGGAAGAAGAGCCACAAGTCAGAGGACATTTGTAGACCATCATATCAACGAAGAAGGACTATACCAACCACCGTCGTCAAGAAGTGAACTTCCTCATCGAAGACCATGTGTCTCTTCAAGCCACTTCTTTCAAAGGAACACAACATATTCAAGTCAAAGTGAAGCTCACACCAAGATTATCAACCCCCTTCGAGATCACTACGAGACGATTGAAGAGTAGACGACTACCAGCTGGAGTTACCACCTGAGTTACCCATTGTGCACAGCGTTCTCCATGTGTCACAGCTCTGGAAGTGCTTCTAACTTCCTAGCTAAACCGATCTCTACAAGGACATCAATCACCGAGCCGTTGACATCTAGCCTAACCCGACTTACGCAAGAGACCCTTAGCAACCAGGATCAAGCAGAACGTCGTACACGAAGCCATGCCCTCAAGCACTCAAAGGGTTCAATGGAGCACTACTCGGAAGCAGAAGCAATATGAAGAAGTGAAGACTACCCCAGATCCAAGTTTTTGTATTCTTTTCCACGCCTAGTTTTGGAATCTCGGGGACGAGATTCTTGTAATGGGGGTAGGTCTATCACACCCTGATTTTCATGCCACAACACTTAAGCTAATTAATCATGACAAAATGTGGTTTGACAAAAACTTTTGAGTGTTTTGGTCTTTGTTTAATTGGAATTGGTTTGTTGTTTTCAAGTGCTCTTTAAAGTCAACACAACTCCACCTTCTATACTTCATCCCATTGCTCCAAAATTCTGCCCAATGATCATACCATGTGTATAGAAGAGTATAGTATTTTCTTAAAAAAATAATTTGGCCAAATAGTATTTTCAAAAATTAGTTTTCCAAAAACCTCTGAATTGAGATTTCACTGCAAGTACTTGATTTGGGGTGTGAAAAATCTTTCAAAAGGTATATTTGAAACCTATTAGGTATAGGCCTCCCATAAACCACAAAAAAATAATTTTAGAAGTTAATTTCCTATTTTATTCAAAGTATTTTTCTTAAGGCCAGAAATGGTCTTTAATAGGTTAAAATTATTTTAAAGCTTCAAAAATATTTGAGAAAAATCAGGGGAACTCAGTGGACATATATTTTCCATATATAAGAGTTTCAACACATGGTCATGTTCAAAATATTGGGCAAAACCCTCGTCTTCGTCCCGTCCACCTTGAGCGGCCCCATTCTTCACGCGAAGTACGGGTATCTGTGGGGGTGGCCCGTTGAGAAAGGGCATGGGCGCCTGTAGTTTACGAGGTGGGTGAGGTGGATCCCCCTAATTCTTATCGGTTCCTTACCGCTTACTTCATCCGCGGCCTCTGTCCCCCCTTGTCTGATTTCTTTGAGGCGATTATGAACCTCTATGGGTTCCATCTCCTCGATTTCACGCCCAGTGCAATGGCGACTATGGCCATCTTTGCGCATTTGTGCAAGAATTTCATCGGAGTGATTCCCAGTGTGGATCTGTTCTGGCATTACTTCGTCCCGAGGGTCGAGAGCAAAGTCAACCGCTCCGGAATCATCAGCTGGATGCCGCGCTCGCCAAGCAAGACATGGGATTACCTCCCTGGGTACCAGCGCGAGAGGTGGGATGTATGGAGACAATATTGGTGCTGTATCCAGGACAAGGAAGCCCCTTGTTCTGCGAAGCATGGCAGGAGTTCGTCGAGCGCGACAAGGATTGGAGCTTGAGAGGGCTCACTGAGGATAGGCTGCGGCCGACAATCAACAGGATCATGATACGTCTCCAATGTATCTATATTTTTTGATTGTTCCATGCTATTATATTATCAATCTTGGATGTTTTATAATCATTTTATAGTCATTATTTATATTTTTTGGTACTAAACTGTTGACATAGTGCCAAGTGCCAGTTGATGTTTTCTCCATGTTTTTTACATCACAGGAAATCAATATCAGACGGAGTCCAAATTCCACGAAACTTCACGGAGAATTTTTATGGGCCAGAAGGAACACAATGGGCCCTAGCTGCACCTGGGGGGTGCCCCGAGGGGGCACAACCCACCAGGGCACGCCAGGAGGCCCAGACGCGCCCTGGTGGGTTGTGCCCATCTCGAGTGCCTTGGACCGCCTCTTTGCTCTATAAATACCCCAATATTTCCAGAACCCTAGAAGCGTCGACGAAATATTCATCCAGCCGCCGCAGAGTCCAGAACCACCAGATCCAATCTAGACACCATCTCAGATGGGGTTCACCACCTCCATTGGTGCCTCTCCAGTGATGAGTGAGTAGTTCTTTGTAGACCTTCGGGTCCGTAGTTATTAGCTAGATGGCTTTCTCTCTCTCGCTGGATTCTCAATACAATGGTCTCTTGGAGATCCATATGATGTAACTCTCTTTGCGGTGTGTTTGTTGGGATCCAATGAACTTTGAGTTTATGATCAGATCTATCTTTTTATATCCATGAAAGTTATTTGAGTTTCTTTGATCTCTTATATGCTTGATTGCTTATAACCTCGTATTTCTTCTCTGATATTTGGGTTTTGTTTGGCCAACTTGCTCTATTTATCTTGCAATGGGAAGAGGTGCTTTGTAGTGGGTTCGATCTTACGGTGCTCATCCCAGTGACAAAAAGGGAAATGCGTCGTATGTATCGTTGCTACTAAGGATAAAAGGATGGGGTCTATCTCTACATAGATAGATCTTGTCTACATCATGTCATCATTCTTATTGCATTACTCCGTTTTGCCATGAACTTGATACACTAGATGCATGCTGGATAGCGGTCGATGTGTGGAGTAATAGTAGTAGATGCAAGCAGGAGTCGGTCTACTAATCTTGGACATGATGCCTATATAATGATCATTGCCTGGATATCGTCATGATTATTCAAAGTTTTATCAATTGACCAACAATAATTTGTTCACCCACCATTTGCTATTTTTCTCGAGAGAAGCCACTAGTGAAAGCCCGTCTCGGATTGATAAACTAGAGGAAATCTTTAGTAATCTAAGCACGGCTTTTGCTTCCGCTAAAACTACCGAAAAAACTCCCATAAAAATTGGCAAAGTTACCAAGAACAAGGGTGCTACTTCTAGTAGTGGTGATAAAGAAGATCTTAAAATGATTAGTATTCACTCGGATTTTGTTGAATTTATAAGAGATCCTTTTTGCAAGAATGAATTCTTTCAGTTTATTCCTAGGATTATTGTTATTGAAGATCTTTATGCTAAATCTCTGAAGGATTCTAAGTGTTTGATTGAATATTTGGACAAGGATGACAAAACTTTGATCCTTGCTTTATGCCTAGCTAAGGGCGTAAAACTATAGCGCTTGTTGGGAGGCAACCCAATGAATAAATTTTATTTTTGCTTTTTGCTTTCTATTTTTGTGTGTTTGCACAATTATGCTACTGTTATGATTGTGTTTTTTGTGTTTTAATTAGTGTTTGTGCCAACTAGAACCAATAGGATCTTCTTGGGTGATAGTTGTTTGATCTTGCTGAAAAAGACAGAAACTTTGCACTCACGAAAACAATTCTCATTTTTTTATCAGAAAGAGATTTTTCCTTGATTCTTTTTGCAGAAGATTAATATAAAAATTTCCCAGGTCGTCCTAGTTTTTCAGAATTTTTGGAGTTCCATAAGTTTTCAAAAAAGTCACATTGCTACAGACTGTTCTGTTTTGACAGATTCTATTTTCTCTGTGTTGTGTGCTTATTTTGATGGCTCTATGGTTTCTTTGATGAGTTTTTGCCATAGAAAAGTTGGAATACAGTAGATATAATACAAAAACAAAATATGACTTGGTTTGATACAGTACTTATAGTAGTGGTTTGCTTTCTTATACTAACGGATCTCATGAAGGTTTTGCTGAGTTTTGTGTGATTGAAGTTTTCAAGTTTTGGGTTATCTTATGATGGATGAAGGAAGGATAGAAGAGCCTAAGTTTGGGTATGCCCAGACATCCCAATCTATTATCCAAAAATGAGCAACCAACTAATCTTGGGGATGCCCCCGAGTGGCATCCCCGCTTTCTTCCAACGACCATCGGTATTTTACTTGAAGCTATATTTTTATTCGTCACATGATATGTGTTTTGGTTGGATCATCTTGTATGATATGAGTCTTTGCTTGTTTTATTTTGTGTTTTAAGTCATCAATCCTTGATGGAGACACCTATTTGGGAGAGCCAAAATTATGTCATTCTCTATGTGCTTCACTTAAATTGTTTTAAGCTATGGACTTGCTCTAGTGCTTCACTTATATCTTTTTGAGCACGGTGTGCTTAGTATTTTTGAATTAATGCTCTCTTGCTTAAATTAGATTTATTTGAGAGTTAGTATAATTTTCAAGAAGGTCTCTCTTAGTTCACTTAAATTATTTTGAGAGAAAGAAATTTAATTATGCTCATGATCTTCACTTATATTTGTTTGAGGTTATGAAAAGCAACACATGAAAATTAGTCCCAAAGTGATAGATATGCAAGAAGGATATAATAAAAAACTTTCATGAAGATCATTGGACAAAATAAACTTGATTCTTAGTAATAGTTTTGAGATATGATGATGTAATATGTGAGTTATGTTGATGAGTAATCATGCTTTAGTAAGAATATTGGTGCTAAGGTTTGTGATTCCCTATGCAAGTACGAAAGTCAATAGTCATGCAATGAAATTATATCCTACTTGTGGTGCATTATTCGGTGTTATTTATGCTTAATGCTTGCTTATGAGATTTTCCGTTTCTTGGTTGGTTGCTTCTCAATCTTTTGCTAGCCTTTATTTTGCACTAAGTACGATCTCTACTTGTGCATCCAAAAACCTTTAAACCAGTTTTGCCCCATGAGTCCACTATATCTACCTATATGCGGTATTCTTTTGGCGTTTTAAGCAAATTTGCATGTGCCATCTCTAAATTTCAAAATAAACTTCTCTTTTGTGTGTTCGTTTCGCTTGCAGAGTGGTGAGGGGTGGCTAATATTTTCCATGCTAGATGTGTTATTCTCACGATGAGTGTTTATTCACTTGTCATTGCACGAGAGTAAGGCAAAGGTTTTAGGGATGCCCAGTCCCGAAATGCAAAAATGAATTTACTTTATGTTGTCAAATAATAAATTCCTTGGAAAGTGTTGGTATGGAGGGCAACCGTGGATACAGCTAGCCATGGAAAGTGAAAGTATGGTGGAAAAAGTAATAAACTTTATTTTCTATTTGGGAACCTCCTATGATATATCTTGCATGGAAAGTGTTGGGAACTCTAAGTCGTGGGATGGATACACCTCCCAAATTTTTTTATCTCTACAAATCCCTACTTCCCTCTGCGAAGGGCCTTTCTTTTACTTTATAATTTTTTTTATTTTACATTTGGGTCTCCATCTTATCTTATAAAAGCACCAACTAGGAGGCAATATGATCGTACTTAAGTATTGGGTAGCTAATATTTGAGTGTGTTTCATGAATGGATCAATGGTTGGGCATGATGGGCTAGGGATAACTTATTTTAGCATTGATATTTTGAAAGACATGGTTGCTTGTTGATATGCTTGAGTGTCTAAATTATTATGTCAAAACTAGACTATTGCTTTGAATCACATAGAAGTCCAAATGTTCATGCTATAAAAAAATCTGATATGACATGTTAGGCAGCATTCCACATCAAAAATTCTATTTTTATCACTTACCTACTCGAGGACGAGTAGGAGTTAAGCTTGGGGATGCTGACACGTCTCCAACGTATCTATAATTTTTTATTGTTCCATGCTGTTATATTATCAATCTTGAATGTTTTATAATCATTTTATAGTCATTTTATATCATTTTTGGTAATAACCTATTGACATAGCGCCAAGTGCCAGTTGATGTCTTCTGCATGTTTTTTACATCGCAGGAAATTAATATCAGACGGAGTCCAAATACCACGAAACTTCACGGAGAATTTTTATGGACCAGAAGGAACACAATGGGCCCTGGCTGCGCCTGGGGGGTGCACCAAGGGCGGAAAACCCACCAGGGCGCGCCCTGCTGGGTTGTGCCCACCTCGGGTGCCCCCCCTGACCGCCTCTTTGCTCTATAAATACTCCAATATTTCCAGAACCCTAGAAGCGTCAATGAAATATTCATACAGCCGCCACAGAGTCCAGAACCACCAGATCCAATCTAGAAACCTTCTCTGATGGGGTTCACCACCTCCATTGGTGCCTCCCCAATGATGCGTGAGTAGTTCTTTGTAGACCTTCGGGTCCGTAATTAGTAGCTAGATGGCTTTCTCTCTCTCGCTCTCACTGGATACTTAATACAATGGTCTCTTGGAGGTCCATATGATGTAACTCTTTTTGCGGTGTGTTCGTATGGATCCGATGAACCTTGAGTTTATGATCAGATCTATCTTTTTGCTTCCACGGAAGTTATTTGAGTTTCTTTGATCTCTTATATGCATGATTGCTTATAGCCTCGTATTTCTTCTCCGATATTTGGGTTTTGTTTGGCCAACTTGATCTATTTATCTTGCAATGAGAAGAGGTGCTTTGTAGTGGGTTCGATCTTACGGTGCTTGATCCCAGTGATAGAAAGGGAAACAACACGTATGTATCTATGGGGACCCCGACTCATAAGTCGTGATCACCGAATGCACGTGTACAGTGATCCCAGAGATCAATGCTCACTGAACACACAGAAGCTGAATAACAAGAGTCTTACATCCATACATACCGCTCGACACGAATTATGACCATTATGGTCAAGTCTTACATTGATAAAGCCTTAAGGGCTAAACATCAAATGAAACACAAGCAGCGGAAATCTTCGTTGATAAGTAGAACCCATGCCATCTGCCTTAACCCTACAGGCATTCTGACTGGGAAACATCCTAGTTCGCATGTTCGTCTCCATAGAACTCTTCTTGAACTCCGGTTCTTCCATGCCCCGCCAATTAAATAACCGTTGGCAAGCCAATGAGTACTTTGAATGTACTGCAAGCAACCCATGTTTTGGTTCCAGATATAACAATGCATGATATAGGTAAATTTTGCGTAAAGCTAGTTTTGAGTGCAATGACATGTTCAACAACTTGCAAGACATGCATCAAAGTAATTCAAGTAACCCTGAGGACAGGTTACAGATATCAACATAAATAGAGTGGGCACCAACCCAACTCAATCATGTCAAGTCCTTGTACTTGACCCATGTAGAACTACCCACTTATCCAAACACACACACTGGTTTGTAAACATGTGGACGTAGCCCAAGAGCGGTTACCCAACTGTCCTTGACTGTGGACACGACTATTCGAATAGTTTTACACTCTGCAGAGGTTGCACACTTTACCCACAAGATCCGGGGAACTTCCGTGTCATCCACGACCCACGGTACCTCAAGTACTCGGGGTAAGCACCCGATCACTATCTTTCCCTAGATGACACTAACATGGAGTCCACTCGATTGGTAGTAACCCCCGTGCCCAACATTTCACGACTTAAAATTGTGGAGCCTTGCTCCCATATTCATCACATACCACTGGCACGGGGTACCAAAGGTGTGTCCGGTGCCCCATAAAAATGTTCTTGGCCGCCCTACAGCACGACCCGTCCCAGAGAGAGAGCACCAACTCTCCCCGTCACTAGTAATGCGGCTCCAAGCTAGTATCGGCCTAGGTAATTAATAATGCCCTTTCCCATACAAGGGTAGAGTGGTTGCGCATGTAAGGTTGGAATAACGGTCGCAACTTAAACCAATCCGTTTGAAGACAACAACACACCTTGCCTCGGTACACCACTTCGTCATCAAGTGGCTACCCAACTCATCATCTCCCCCGGGCATAAGTGGCACCCGATGGGGGGTTTTCGAAAAGTCTTTTGAAATGATTTTGTCTCCATCACCATGCATACACCGTCCCAGTTGCGTAGCATCTACTTTAGCATCCTTTCTTCTCCCACCGGCATAACCCTCATAGGAAGGTAGGGTCTTGCGCAATGCAATTCTCAACGAGGAAGTAACAGAGGCAACCAACCAACGTGGTTTACCATCTCATCATGATTCCGATGCAACAATAATAAGTGATATAGGACATGCATAAAAAGGGTTTCATGGGCATGGTCAAAGGGCTGCTTGCCTTGGTTGGCTTGGTCTTCAAAGTCTTCAGCCCTTCCTCTCCTTCTTCTCCAACTACTTCGTCAAACACGGGATCTAATCGTCAAGAAAACAACGGATAAATGAGACAATAATAAGAATAGAAAAGTCAAAGTGCTCGAGAAAATGTCAACTTATTTTTGTAAAATACTAGGAGGAAAACTAGGAAGGGAAAATTCTTGGTTTTGGATTTGGAGCTAGGGAAACAGAGTTGTGGATTTTCAAGCAGAGGTTCTATTGTTCAAATTTGAATTTAAATTTGAACAGAGCAGGAAAGTGTAATGGATGTGCATGAAAGTTACATCAATAAATAGGTGGGATTATTCTGAGATTTTAGGAGTTGGAATTATTTCATTTGGATAAGTATTATGTCCTGTGGAATTTTTGTAAAACAGGCAAAAAAGAAAAAGAAAAGCGGCACTGGGCCAGAGAGGCCGCGGGGCAACAGGCCCAGAGGGAAATCAGCTCAGCGTGGCCGCCACGTCGAAGGCGTAAAGGCGGCACGCCTTCAGCCGACGGCGAAGCAGCGCGCTGCAGCATTTAAACTCGACGGTGGATCCCACCCGTCGAGCGTGAGGTCGACGGGCGGGGCCCACGGCGATCGTCGTCTCACCTCCGTCCAGGCAACGGCGAAGCTCGCCGGCGGTGATCTGAGAACGCAGGAGGTGCGTGGGTGGTACCGTTGGACTCGGGAGGATGTCGCCGCTCGGGTGGTGGTGGAGATGGTCGCCGGAGCAGCTGGTTCGCCGCGGCGAGGTCACGTGTGGCGGAGGTGCTTGAGCGTCGATGGTTCCGGCCGTTCCGGCTGCAAAAGAGTGGGAAAGAGAGGGAAAGGGTCGGTGACGCCTTGCGGTTCCAGATTGAGAGAGAACAAGGGCGGAGGAGGCCTGCAGCGTGGATGTCGGCGACCCGAGGCGGCGGAGCTCGAGCTCGATCTCGAGCTCGAGGCGGCTCTGGAGGCAACTGGTTGGTGTGGGAGGTGGATTAGGAGCGTGGGGGAGCGACAGGAGGTGAGAGGGAGGCTCGGGGTCGCCTTTTATAGGCTGGCCGAGGTCCACCGTGGGCGCGGCCTACGGGTTCCCGCGGGATCGGCTCGGGTGGCCGTTAGAGAGGAAATGGAGGGCTCGGGGGTGTTCGTGGGAGTGGTGTAGGGTGCCAGGGAGAGAGGAGGAGCGGGGCGAAGCTACACGCTGGCCACAGGAGTGGCGCGAGCATTGGCCGAAGCGGGCGGCGCCTGGCGCGAGCTGCAGGAGAGAGAGGACGGCGCGGGAGCAAGTGGGCGGCTTCTTGGCGTGGAGCGGACGTCGAGGGGCATCGGCGCGCCACGGGAGGATCGAGGTGGCCGGAGACGCCAAGGCCAACGGTCGGGTGCCCCCGCCAGCTCTCTAGAGCGCGATTTTGGCCGCATCCGCGGCTTTCCGCGTCCAAGGCCCACTTTGGCGTTTGGAGGCTGCAGGGGGTATGGGCAAAAGCTGGAGAGGGTCTTGGATGCTCTGGAAAGCTGAGGGGAGAGAAGGAGGCCGAGAGAGAGAGAGAGAGGGAAATCTGCTGTCCAGAGAAGAAAAATGGGGTTCCCCCTCCCTTCATCATTGCTTCCTCGGGCAGGGAAGCATCCAGGTGGTAGAGGGGAACTAGGAGGGGTTGTGGTAAAAAGCAGGGGTCAAGGAGATTAGTGGAAGAGGCTGGAATTTGCATTTTAAAATTCTGCCAGAAGGTGTTTGATGATGGTTTGGGCAAGTAGATGACTTCCACTTGTCATGAGACTCCACAGGGTGAAGTGTCACATATAATTAGGGCCTTCCACCAATTTGGAGCTTATTTGGGCTAAGTTGCCAATGCAACTTTTGTAAACCCTAGAAACTGGCAGGAATGGACTTGTGCAGATCTAGTTGAGTAAATCACTTCTCCTTGATGCACCACTTGGTGTGGTGGCCTCATTTGGTCATGTGATCCTGCTCACAAAAGTTGGGATCAAGGAGAGAAAGTTGGTAGTACAAAGTAGTTCAAATTTGATTCTGGCCAGAGGGGGTTTTGGGGGAATTTCATGGTGTTATATTATTCTCCATGGCATGATACTTGCCAAGATCATCAAAACATGTCATATGTGACATGCTAGAATTTTCTTGGAATTTTTGGAGAATATTTCCTGTAGAAATATTTCAAATCCTTGAAATGAGCAGAAATGGTTTTGGGAGGTTTTGTCCAATATTTTGATCATGACCATGCGTTTAAACTCATATATATGGTAAATATATGTCCATTGAGTCTCCCTAATTTTCCTCAAATATTTTTAAAGCTTTAAAATAATTTTAACCTATTAAAGACCATTTCTGGCCTTAAGAAAAAGCCTTTAAATAAAATAGGAAAATAACTTTCAAAATTGTATTTTTGTGGTTTATGGAAGTCCTATATCTAATAGGTTTCAAATATACTCTTTGAATTATTTTTCATACCCCAAATCAGGTACTTGTAGTGCAAACCTCAATTCAGGGTTTTTGGAAAACTAATTTTTTGAAAACACTATTTGGCCAAATTATTTTTGTAAGCAAATACTATATTGCACTATACACATGGCATGATCATTTGACAGAAGTTTGGGGCAAGGAGATGAAGTATATAAGGTGGAGTTGTGTTGACTTTAAAGAGCACTTGAAAACACAGAGAGAAAAACCAACTCCAAATAAAAGCCAAATAATGCAAAAGTTTTTGTTGGTCCAAATTTTCATGCTTTATTAATGCAAAATGAAATGTTACAAAATGCAGGGTGTGACAGTATTGTTGCTACTAAGGATAAAATGATGGGGTCAATCTCTACATTGATAGATCTTGTCTACATCATGTCATCATTCTTATTGCATTACTCCGTTTTGCCATGAAATTAATACACTAGATTCATGCTGGATAGCGGTCGATGTGTGGAGTAATAGTAGTAGATGCAGGCAGGAGTCGGTCTACTAATCTTGGACGTGATGCCTATATAATGATCATTGCCTGGATATCGTCATGATTATTCGAAGTTCTATCAATTGCCCAACAGTAATTTGTTCACCCACCATTTGCTATTTTTCTTGAGAGAAGCCACTAGTGAAACCTGCGGCCCTCGGGTCTTCTTTCTCATATATTTGCCTTTGCGATCTAATCTTTTTCCTTGAATTTATTTTCAGATCTATTAAACCAAAAATACAAAAATACCTTGTTGCATTTTATTTCTATTTATTTTATTTGCGATCAATCTTTCAATCTACTAAAAATTTATCTCACGTCTTTTTGCCTATCTTGAGGCGCCGTTACCCGGAAGGGATTGACAACCCCTTTAACACGTCGGGTTGCGAGGATTTGTTATCTTTGTGCAGGGGCTATTTACGTTGTCTTGCTTGGTTCTCCTACTGGTTTGTTAACCTTGGTTTCTTCACTGAGGGTAATACCTACCGTCGCTGTGCTGCATCATCCCTTCCTCTTTGGGGAAATACTGACGTAGGTCTAGTAGACAGGAACTTTCTGGCGCCACTGCTAGGGACTCATCAGATCATCCGTCTGGCGGCTGCCGGGTTAACCATTGAGCATGTGGGGATAGATTTTCTTCTCCACCGCATCTCACGGCTGCAGGGAAGGGACAGACATGCGTGGCTGTATGGAGACGCGACAGACCGGATCAAGTTGCTGCCGGGGCTAGCCAACAATTTGTCAGTTTATGGCCACGGCTGGTTGTGCGACCAACTATTTGGCCGCTTTGAGTTGTTCAAGCTCCCGACAATCGTCATCCCCCTAAACAAACTCTACCAGGGACCATATACTGAATTGGATGCCGGATTGCAATGCTGAAGGGGTATCGGGCTCTTGGAAGCTCCCCACTCTTGATGAAGAGCTCCAGTGGTCGAGCGCCCTGGTGGAGAGGGCCACCAGGACTAAGGATGGGATGTATAAACGCACCTCCACCGCGGAGGTGGCATATATTCTGAAGAGGGTCGAGGAGGACAAGGCGGCCCGCCGCGCAGAGATGGAGAAGGCCGCGAAGGCCGGGAAGGGCAAATGGAAAGCTAGGAACGGAAGTTCATCCCAGGGCGGCAGCAAAGCGCAAGCTGCAGAAGGATCAGCCGGGGAAGAGCTTGCTGAGGTTGACTTTGTCGGGCTGGACGCCCTAGCTATGGCAGCAACGGAGCTCCAGGAGGGAGAGGGAGGAGGACGCGGCAGCGGCCCCTGAAGATGAGTGGCTTGCGGCTGGACCGCAAGCCCCTGCACCGGACCCAGACCAGCGCACCCGCTGGCGCGCCGCGGCCCGAGGGGCGGCGACCTCCAACCCAACGCCAGCCACCAAGTCTACCAAGGCTGAGGTGGCGTGTCGCCATTCCCCTCGTCTTGCTGAGGCCAAGGCTCCTTCCACCAAACGGCCGACGGCCACGGAGGTAGAGTCCAGCCCCCGCTCCGGCTCGAGCTCCTCGCAGAGCTTGTCTTCCCCGGAGCTCCTGACATCACGGCAGGCACCGAAGCTGCAGGGGAGTTCCACCCTTCCGCCTCTGAAGAGAGGAAGGGAGTCTCCCCCTGCCACGAAATTCAACTTGAACTCCATGATCATCGCAGAAGAGTAAGGAAGATTACCTTTTGTGGTAGATATTCTTCAGGCAGATTTGAGTGCTTTTGCTGACTAACCTTCTGCTCCTGCTGTCGGCAGGGAAGTGGAGCAGGACACGGAGACCCTCATCCATCATTCCTAGAAGAGGCTCCGGCGCCTCGGGTCACTGAAGGGCATGGAGGGCTCGGCTTTGGCGGGGGAGGACATAGAAATCCCAGTACCAAGCCCCCAGGCCAGCCCTCGGCCTGGGAGTGGAGACTTGGCCCCGCCCGCTGGAGATGATGGAGACAGCCTCTCCGCCGCCCAAGCGGAGGAGGCGAGATGACGTAGGGCGAGCCCCTCCCTGAAGGGGGTGCTTCCCCTGCCGCTCAAGCCGAAGAAACCATTGTGGAACCTTCTGCGGCTGAGACTGCGCGGAAGGCTGCCGAGTCTACCTCGGCAGAGGACGAGGCTCATGACCCGGCAACAGCCATTGCCAGGGAAATAGAGATCCCTGCCTGGCAGACCTCCCCAGGTATCTTGCTTAATAATTCTTATTTTCATCCATGCTCTGATTGCTTCCACTGGTTTCTTTATTCGCATCGAGACTTCCATTTCATCGTTGTTCACTGGCCCTTTCATATGCAGCCCCTCAAACCGAAGAACCAGATTTGCTGGAGGTGGTGGCTGACATAGGGAGGGCTGCCGCGGAGCTCGCAGCTGCTGAGGGTCAGGAACTCGCTGCTGGGGATGTTCAGGTCTCCTTGGTGGCGATGGAGCATTCTTCGGAGGAAGCCCCGGTAGGGGAAATGGCCATCGAGATGAAGATCCCATTCCAGACCATGGGCCCGCTTCCCATCGCCGGGACCGCTGCTGAGATTCCGCCACCCCCTCGAGTGCGCTGGCAATGGTGCTGTCGCCACCCGGAGCTGGAGCCCCCGGCCTGTCCCTCACCATGGATGCATAGCTCGATGAAGAACTCCAACGCCTCCTGGCTCCGCTCTACCAGGGAGCCGGAGAGGCCGATGACTCAGCCGCCGTTGCCATGGACCTATCTTTCATGGAATCCATGGCGGCGGGCGTGAAGGAGATGCAGGCCCGGCACAATCAGAAGTGGTAGTTGCTTGATGTCGGCTAGGACTACGTCGGTATTTCCCCAAAGAGGAAGGGATGATGCAGCACAGCGACGGTAGGTATTTCCCTGAGTGAAGAAACCAAGGTTATCGAACCAGTAGGAGAACCAAGCAACACAACGTAAACAGCCCCTGCACACAGGTAACAAATTCTCGCAACCCGACATGTTAAAGGGGTTGTCAATCCCTTCCGGGTAACGGCGCCTCAAGATAGGCAAACGGACATGGAATAAATTGTAGTAGATTGATAGATCGAATGCTAAATAAAATAAATAAGAATAAAACGCAGCAAGGTATTTTTGTATTTTTGGTTTAATAGATCTGAAAATAAATGCAAAAGAAAAGTAGATCGCAAAGGCAAATATATGAGAAAGAGACCCGGGGGCCGTAAGTTTCACTAGTGGCTTCTCTCGAGAAAAATAACAAACGGTAGGTGAACAAATTACTGTTGGGAATTGATAGAACTTCAAATAATCATGACGATGTCCAGGCAGTGATCATTATATAGGCATCATGTCCAGGATTAGTAGACCAACTCCTGCCTGCATCTACTACTATTACTCCACACATCAACCGCTATCCAGCATGCATCTAGTGTATTAAGTTCATGGAGAAATGGAGTGATGCAATAAGAATGATGACATGATGTAGACAAGATCTATCTATGTAGAGATAGACCCCATCATTTTATCCTTAGTAGCAATGATACATACGTGTCGGTTCTCCTTCTGTCACTGGGATCAAGCACCGTAAGATTGAATCCACTACAAAGCACCTCTTCCCATTGCACGATAAATAGATCAAGTTGGCCAAACAGAACCCAAATATCAGAGAAGAAATACGAGGTTATAAGAGATCATGCATAAAAGAGATCAAAGAAACTCAAATACTTCCATGGATATAAAAAGATATAACTGATCATAAACTCAAAGTTCATCAAATCCCAACAAACACACCGCAAAAAGAGTTACATCATATGGATCTCCAAGAGACCATTGTATTAAGAATTCAGCAAGAGGGGGGAATCCATCTAGCTAATAACTGCGGACCTGAAGGTCTACAAAGCACTACTCACGCATCATCGGAGAGGCACCAATGGAGGTGGTGAACCCCATCCGACATGGTGTCTAGATTGGATCTGGTGGTTCTGGACTCTGCGGTGGCTGGATCAATATTTCTTCGAGTCCCCTAGGGTTTTGGGAATATTGGGGTACTTATAGATCAAAGAGGCGGTCCGGGGGGCAACCAAGGTGGGAACAACCCACCAGGGCGCACTTGGGCCTCCTGGCGCGCCCTAGTGGGTTGTGCTCTCCTCGGAGCACCCCCAGGCGCAGCCAGGGCCCATTATGTGTCTTCTGGTTCATAAAAAATCTCCGTAAAGTTTCGTTGCATTTGGACTGCGTCTGATAATTATTTCCTGCGTTGTAAAAAACATGCAGAAAACAACAACTTACACTTGGCACTATGTCAATAGGTTAGTACCAAAAATGATAGAAAATGACTATAAAATGATTATAAAACATCCAAGATTGATAATATAACAGCATGGAACAATAAAAAAATTATAGATACGTTGGAGACGTATCATTCCTCAAGGAGCGGCGTGAGTCCGGCAACAAGGTGGACCAAAGGCTTAAGGACAAGTGCCTGGAGCTGCGTGAGTGGAACGACAAGCAGTTCAAGGTGCTCATGAGGCCGCAAGAGACCCTCCTAACGACAAAGGAGGGTGTCATGGCTCGGGAGACATGCTTCTTTCTTCCAAGACCCAGAGCATTGAGGTCGCCAATGGCAACGTCACGGACATGAAGGCGAGGATCGGCTCGCAGGGGAAGTCGGTGGAATCCCTTGAATTCCGGTATCAGTTACTGTCCATAGATTAGGAAACCGCCAAGCGTCTTCGGCAAGATGCAGAGGACAGGTTGAAGAACCGGGTCAACATGGGCAACCTATGGATCAAGAGCCTGATCGACATCGCCAATCGCCTTGGTGCCCAAGCGGCGGTGATGGGTATGGACGGCCCAATCTACTCAGCCGGCGAGCAGGAGGTCCCGAGTGTGAAGCTGGGGCTCTTCTTCAACGAGTTGATCGACAAGCTGAAGGTGCATGAAGAGAGGACGGCCGAGCGCTTCGCAACCGAGTCCCAGAAGCTCGCCTGCAACGCCCTCTTCATGGTCTTCAGAAATATTGCCTGCCGCCACCTAGAGCTCGATCTTGATGATGGATTCAAGAAGCCGCCAGCGGGTGCTGACGTCGCAGCTGGCGAGAAGAAAGCCGCTCATTGCGCCGACAGGGTTCTTCGCATTTAAGTTGTTCCTTCTGGCCACTGGACCAAGTATCGGGCCACTGGGCCCTGTAATGGAACATGATAAATATTTCGTGTTAAGTTATTCTATTTCTATAGTTCGCGCGGAACAATTATTCTTAGTTGGACTTTTAAATGCGCATTTATCCCTTTGAACCCTATATGCTTGCGTTCGTATGATCAATTCCCGTGTATGCTCTGGATGCCTGCCGATATCATATTGCCGCGATTGTCGTAAGGGTCCGGCCCTTAACAGTCATCTTGGCGTGGATGCGTCTTGGCAGGTTTTTCCTAGGTAGCTCTCGACGCAACCTCTCGACCTACGAGAATGGCTCTGGACCGGACAGTGGTGCGATCAAAGAAACTAACCAAGGTTCCATCGCATGAGGGGTTTCACTATACGAACGCTCACTAGGGTTTAAGGGATAAACGACTGCAAAGACTTGAAAGGCATCAATAAGGGGTGATAACGCAAACTTAGCTTTCATTTTGAGCCCCCTTTTTCCTCTACCGGGCTGCGCTCCTAGGCGCGCCAACAACACTTGGAGGAGCATAAGCTAATTAGGTGATTTCTTCATTCCCGGCAGGGACCGACATGTATTCCTCGCGGATGGCGGGTGTCGGGGCGAAGCGCTGGCCTCCTCTGGTCCTCCTCCCCTCTCTCCCCTTTCGTTTTAAGTCAGTCCAGCGCTGCCATTGCATGGATCATGCCAAAGCAAGCAGCCTTGCCGAAGTATGCTTGTTGGGGTATCTATCGACAGACTCATACCAGCGCTTCGCCCAGGATTACCCCCTAATTGGGGAAATACTGGATCGAGCGTCGCGCGGTAATCATCGACATTGACGACACCGAGGCTGAAGCAATTCGACTGCTGACAGAGGAAAAGGATGGGGAGGAGCGTGCCCATGCTCGCACATCTCGTGCCCTTTCTCCGGACGATGCCCTCGACATGTGTACGCTGTACGGGCCGCCGGGGCCGGTCTATCGCCACCAGGGGCGATCTTCTCCATAGCCGTCGCCACGACGAGGCTTGGAGAGTGTTAAAATGGTGCGGGGGTGGAACCCCGCTTCACTTCTGCGTCTTCACAGGCGCCACGGTCAATGGCGTCGTCGAAGACGAAGATGGTGAGGAAGCTGACGCGCTGTGCACGCTTTCAGGTTCGCGCAAGCGAGCCCCCTACCTTGCGCGCCTATGGGACCAGGAGGCCCCTTGCTGGTTCGGCAGGGGGACGTCGCGTTGCACAAAGAGCAGACCAGCATACGGCGGCATGATAGGGAGCACACAAGCAATTTACCCAGGTTCGGGCCGTCGCGAGGCATAAAACCCTACTCTTGCTTTGGTGGATTGATGGTGGAATGGAGGTGGCGAAGTGTGTTACACTTGCCCGACAGAGGTTGCCTTAGGGCAGTAGCAGCTACACGCGTATGGGGGTGTGGGTTCATCAACTTTCCAACCCTTCCTATGGGTGCCATGGGCCTCCTTTTATAGATCAAGGGGTCACCACAATGGCAAAGTAGTCATTATGCACTACCATGATAGCAAACAGTGCTATCATACCTAACTCTACGGGCTGACAGGGTGCATTAAATGCACCGCTTAGTGTCACATCACTGGTTGCCCGACAAGGCTTGCCGGGCTATCTTGCCAGCCCGCGCCTATTCTCTTGACACGTCACAGGACGGATGTCATCTGTGGGTTTCTTCTGTAGGAAATGGCTGCCATGTGGAGAATGGCTGCCACTTAATCACCGTGCGGCTTGACACCGCACTAATTGACGACGTGGGTCGTGCTGGAGTGGTTGGTGAGGTGGTTTTGCCTCCGCGAGCCCCGGGCCCTGCCTGGGCGCCTCGGGCGCCTGATTTTGGGGGTGGCCTCGCCCCTTGCCGGGCTCGCCTGCCCGGGAAAGGAGGACCTTCTCTTGGCGATGTCTTGTTTCTCTGGCTTGGCCTTAGTCTCTTTGAGTTGCATGTTGGTTCTTCGAATCTCTTGGTTTCTTGTACTCTGGCTTGGTCTTGGCTTGTCCGTGCACGAGTCAGGGGAAAATGCATACCCCTGTATATTTCCCCGACATATGGTATCCTCCTATGAATGATTAAAGTGGCTTGACTTGGCACATGTTCACGCATGTACTTGAAACAAATACAACATAGCCTCCACGATATTTTTGTTCATGGTGATTTATATCCTACTCATGCTTGCACTCAATGTTGGTTAACCTCAATGCATGTTTATGACCATTGTCGCTCTCTAGTTGGTCGCTCCTTAATCTCTTGGTAGCCTGCACTCATACTAAGTGAGAATGTTGCTTGTTCATCCACTTCCTTAAACCCTATGTTGTTCCATATGAGTCCACCATACCTACCTATATGCGGTATTTACCTGCTGTTCAAAAGTAAATTTGCATGTTCCAAACTCTAAACCTTCAAATAATAATCTATTGTGTATACTCGAATATCTCATATGGCAACTGGGGGCTATCAGTATCTTCCATGCTAGGTGGGTTATTCTCATGATGAGTGTTTATTCACTTGTCATTCGTGAGAAAGTGGCGGGTAATCGGGATGCCCAGTTCCATGCTCAAAATCAAATCTAAATATAATAATAATAAAAACTTCCCCAGGACTGTTGTTGGTATGGACGGTACCCGTGGATTCGGCTAGCCGTGGAGTGTGATTGTTGGTGGAGGGGGAGTAAAGACTTTACCATTCTGTTTGGGAACTGCCTATAATGTATCTAGCATGGAAGATAGAGAGATCTATTGGTGGTTATGTTGACAATGAAAGAGTACCACTCAAAATTATATTCATCTATGTTTTAAAAGCTCCGAGCTCTCGCACCTCTACAAATCCCTGCTTCCCTCTGCGAAGGGCCTATCTGTTTAGTTTTATTGTTGAGTCATCATCTGAAGGAAATATGCCCTAGAGGCAATAATAAAGTTGTTATTTTATATTTCCTTATATCATGATAAATGTTTATTATTCATGCTAAAATTGTATTAACCGGAAACATGATACATGTGTGGATACATAGACAAAACACCGTGTCCCTAGTAAGCCTCTACTAGACTAGCTCGTTAATCAAAGATGGCTAAGTTTCCTAACCATATACATGCGTTGTCATTTGATGAACGGGATCACATCATTAGGAGAATGATGTGATGGACAAGACCCATCCGTTAGCTTAGCATATTGATCGTTCAGTTTTATTGCTATAGCTTTCTTCATGTCATATACGTATTACTTTGACTATGAGATTATGCAACTCACGGATATCGGAGGAATGCCTTGTGTGCTATCAAACGTCACAACGTAACTGGGTGATTATAAAGATGCTCTACAGGTATCTCCGAAGGTGTTTGTTGGGTTGGCATAGATCGAGATTAGGATTTGTCACTCCGAGTATCGAAGAGGTATCTCTGGGCCCTCTCGGTACTGCTCATCATAATAATCCTTGCAATCAATGTGACTAATGAGTTAGTTGCGGGATGATGCATTACGTAACGAGTAAAGAGACTTGCCGGTAACGAGATTGAACTAGGTATGAAGATAACGACGATCGAATCTCGGGCAAGTAACATACCGATGACAAAGGGAATAACGTATGTTGTCATTACGGTACGACCGATAAAGATCTTCGAAGAATATGTGGGAACCAATATGAGCATCCAGGTTCCACTATCGGTTATTGACCGGAGAGGTGTCTCGGTCATGTCTACATGGTTCTCGAACCCGTAGGGTCCGCACGCTTAACGTTCGATGACGATTTGTATTACATGAGTTATGTGATTTGGTGACCGGATGTTGTTCGGAGTCCCGGATGAGATCACGGACTTGACGAGGAGTATCGAAATGGTCGAGAGGTAAAGATTCATATATAGGACGATAGTATTTGGACACCGGAAGTGTACTGGGGGTATCGGGTACGTATCGGGTCACCGGAAGGGGTTCGGGGCAACCCACGGCAAGCTATATGGGCCTTATGGGCCAAGAGGGGAAACACACAAGCCACAAAGGGGCTGGTGCGCCCCTCCCATATGGGCTGGCCAAATTGGAGAAGGAAAGGGGAAGGATGAAAGGAAAAAGGGAATAGGATTCCCCCTTCCCCCTCTTCCCTTCCTACTTCGAATAGGAATAGGAAAGGGGGAGGCCGAATTGGGAGGTGCCCAAGTTGGATTCCTCCTACTTGGGATGCCCCCGTGGCTGCCTGTCCTCCCCTCCAACCTAAATATATGAAGGGGGCACCGCTAGAACATACAACAAACATTGTTAGCCGTGTGCGGCGCCCCCTCCACAGTTTACGCCTCCCCATCTCGTTTCCACGCATTTCCTAGATAGATCTTGCGTGAGCGTAGGAATTTTTTTGAAATTGCATGCTACGTTCCCCAACATCATCCTCTTATAAAAAGCACTAGCTGGAGAGCACCACTATCATTTGTATGCTCTATTTTTAATTGATGTTGAATATGAGAGTGACTCGATCTCTTTTGCCATGAATTATAATGTCTAGTCAGTCCTTGATCTTCAAGGGTGCTCTGCATTTATGTTTTGCGGTCTCAGAAAGGGCTAGCGAGATACCATTTTGTCATATTATATCATGATTATTTTTAAGAAGTGTTGTCATCCGAGACTTATTATTATTGCTCGCTAGTTGATTATGCTATTGATATGGGTAAATGTGAGACCTAAATGTTATTGTGAATATGGTTAGTTCATAATCTTTGTTGAAAATCTGAATACTGGCTAGCAATATTTGCACAACAAGATCAAACAGAGTTTGTAAAAGTTTTTCTTTGTCACTTTCAGTTTGTCAACTGAATTCCTTGAGGACAAGCAATGGGTTAATCTTGGGGGAGTTGATACGTCTCCATCGTATCTACTTTTCCAAACTCTTTTGCCCTTGCTTTGGAGTCTAATTTGCATGATTTGAATGGAACTAACCCGGTGTGGCGTTGTTTTCAGCTGAATCGCCATGGTGTTATTTTTGTGCAGAAATCAAAGTTCTCGGGTTGACCTGAAAGTTTACGGAGAATTTTTGTGGAATATATAAAAATACTGGCGCAAGAATTAACCAGAGGGGGTACAGCTAGAGGCCACAAGCCGGGGGGCGCCCCTCCCTGGGGCGCGCCTAGAGGGCTTGTGGGCCCATTGGGCCTCCTCCGACCCTAACTCCAACTGTATATAACCCTATTCGGTGAGAAAAACCCCCGAGAGAAGGATACATCACGTTTTATGATACGGAGCGGCCGCCGCCTCCTGTTCTTCATCGGGAGGGCTGATTTGGAGTTCGTTCGGAGCTCTGGAGAGGGGGATTCATCACCATCACCATCACCAACCTTCCTCCATCACCAATTTCATGATGCTCATCGTCGTGCCTGAGTAATTCCATCGTAGGCTTGGTGGACGGTGATGGGTTGGATGAGATTTATCATGTAATCGAGTTAGTTTTGTTAGGGTTTGATGCCTAGTATCCACTGTGTTCTGAGCTTGATGTTGCTATGACTTTGCTATACTTAATGCCTCTCACTAGGGCCTGAGTGCCATGCTATCAGATCTGAACCTATTATGTTTTCAATGAATATATTTGTGTTATTAATCCTATCTTGCAAGTGTTACACACCTATTATGAGTTATGATCCGCATACCCCAAGGTGACAATAATTGGGATTCTTTTTGGTGATTACCGTAGTTTGAGGAGTTCATGTATTCACTAAGTGCTAATTCTTTGGTCTGGTTCTCTATTCAAAGGAGGCCTTAATATCCCTTAGTTTCCATTAGGACCCCGCTGCTACGGGAAGATTGGACAAAAGATGTCATTGTGACGCTTGGATCATTAGGCTACAGTAATCCCCCGTTAATGATGCCACGTCACCATTATTACGGTTGCTAATCTCACGTTGATCCAAAACCGGTTCAAATTCAAAATTCAAAATCAGACAAACAACAAAGGTTTTCAAATGTTAAAACTAAAATGTTCGGGAGATGTAAAATAAATCATAAGCAATTATGGTGAAGGACCCATAGCTAAATAAAATATTTAAATGCACAAGAGTAGATAAAACAGTGGCAAAATAATTATTTAAATGCTTTTAAAATACTGAACACATATTAAACTAGTTCATTTGGTCACCAAGCTTGTTGAGGTAGTGGCATATATTATTATGCTAATTTAGGAGTAGGGGTTATATTTTTGTAAAACTATTTGCTAACTAAAAGGAAACACAAAAGAAAGACAAATGAAAACAAATCAAAAGAAAGGAACCCCCCGGCTACCCATGGGCATCGGCCCATCCCACCCGGCCAGCCCAGCTCCCCCTTGGCCCACCCGGCCTCCCTTATCCCCACAACCCAGGAAACCCTAGCGCTAACCACCCCCACTTCCCCCTTAACCCCACTGCCTCCCCGTGAACTAGAACCCGCTACCCCACTTCTCCCCCCGACATATCTCCCCCCTCTCTCCCGATTGGATCGGGAGGATGAACAAACCACCGACGCCACCGCCCCGATCCGTCCCCGGAGCTGCCCCACCGTGGTCGACTGCCTCGTCGCCGTTCCGTCCTCGACCTCCTCTTCGTCAGACCCCGCCGGAACTCGTCGCGCCGCCGCCTGCCATCGACGCCCGCCTCCTCATCTCCTCCCCGCCGCCCGACGTGCTCGACGCCGGCGCCGCATCGCCACCGCTTGGAGGACCTCCCCGCCATCACCGTTCGTCGGGGCAACCTCACCGGAGCTCCTCTGCCTCGACCCCGCCGTCGCCGGATCACCACCTCGACCCCCTCCTCGTCGGACCTCCCCGACCTTCGTCGAGCCCGCTGCCATTCCCCCTATGGCCCCAGTGAGCCCCGCCTCGCTCCCTCCCTCTCCTTCAGCGCTTTCGCGCTGTCCTTGATCCCCGCCGATCTCGCCCATGGTTGTGAGCTCGGCTGCGTCCGTCTTGGCTCACGCGCCCCCAGCGCCGTCTGCCTGCAGCTGCATCCGCCTCTGCTCCAGACCGCACTCCCCGTGCAGCCCCTACCGCCGCCCGGCAACCACCGCCTCCATCTCATGGCGCGCTGCCGCCGCCAGGGTTGCCGCCGTCTGGGCCTCCCTGCTTCCCACCTCCTGCCCGCTGTCGGCGAGGCCGACGCAGCTGGACCTCGCGCCCTCACTGCGGTGGCCTCGGGCACGGGCGCCCATTGCCCGAACCGCCACGCCCGCACCCGGCGCCCAGCGCCCACTAGCGCCCGAACCCACTAAGGCCCCTGGGGCGTATGACAGATGGGCCCCACGCCCAAAGCGTTTATAAAAAAAGGAATTAAAAAATATAATTAATAAATAATTAATAATACAATTAATTAATTAATTAATTAACTTAATTAATCCGGTTTAGTTAAACTAATTAAACGTGATTAACCTAAAATATATAATTAACCTAACTAATATGTTAGTTAGGGTGATGTGTCTATGACAGACGGGACCCAGGTCTCAGTTTGACCCAGTCAACCCCATGTTGTCTGCTGACATCATGTTGACGCCAGCACACACTATTCTGGATAATGTTAGTTTAAATTAATTAAATAAATTCCAAAATGATTTAAAACTATAGAAAATCATATAAAATAAACCGTAACTCGGATGAAAATACTTTGTACATGAAAGTTGCTCGAGCAGCGAGACAAATCCGGATCACGGAGCCCGTTCATCCGCCACGCATCCCTAACCTATCAGACCTACAACTTTTCACCTCCGGTTCATCTGTAGAAAACACGAAACACCGGAATACTTTCCGGTTGTTTCCTTTCGCCGGTATCACCTATCCCTGCGTTAGGTCACCCCTAGCACAACGTATTGCCGCGTCTTGCTTTGTGTTACATTGGATTGCTCTGTTATTTATTGTGTTCCCCCTCCGTTACTTCTTTCCGGTAGACTCCGAGACCCCTGCCGATGCTCGTGTGTTCGACTACATCGAAGACGACCCCTCCTACTTGCCAGAACAACCAGGCAAGCCCCCCCCCCCTTGATCACCAGATATCGCCTATTCTTCTCTATACTACTTGCATTAGAGTAGTGTAGCATGTTACTGCTTTCCGTTAATCCTATCTTTCTTTGCATAGCCTTTGTCCTTGCTACTCATTGTTACCTTTACACCTTTATCCTCTTGCTTAGTATAGGATGCTAGTGTTCCATCGGTGGCCCTACACTCTTGTCCGTCTGCCATGTTATACTCTTTGGGCTGTGATCACTTGGAGGTGATCACGGGCATATACTATGTACTTTACACTATTGCATTACTCGTGATACTGTTAGGAGATGGGGCTGAAAGGACGGTGGCTCCATCCCGGTAGAGGTGGGCACAGGTTCTGACGCACCCATTTGTTAATTTGAGGAGGAGCGACAGGGCAGGTTGAGACCACCTAGGAGAGAGGCGGGCCTGGCCCTGGTCGGCGTTCACGGATACTTAACACGTTTAACGAGATTTTGGTATTTGATCTGAGTCTGGCCATTTGGCCTATACGCACTAACCAACTACGTGGGAAAGATATGGGCACTCAGCGTCATGGTATCAGCCGAAGCCTTCGTGACATCGGGCCGAAGCGGCGCTACCGGATTGGAACGTAAGCACGGTCTTGTATTAAGGGGGTAGTTACGCTTCCCACAGCGTCACGCAACATGCAGTGTGCTAAGGCGATGGGCCCAGACCCCTATGCGCTTAGGTTTAGACCGGCGTCTTGACCTCTCTGTTATGCCTAGGTGGGGCTGCGGCGTGTTGATCTTCATGACGGGCATGACCCGTAAAAGTGTGTCCGGCCAAATGGGATCAAGCGTGTTGGGTTATGTGGTGCACCCCTGCAGGGAAGTTAATCTATTCGAATAGCCGTGATCTTCGGTGACAGGACGACTTGGAGTTGTACCTTGACCTTATGACAACTAGAACTGGATACTTAATAAAACACACCCTTCCAAGTGCCAAATATAACCCGGTGATCGCTCTCTAACAGTGCAATGAGGAGGGAATCGCCGGGTAGGATTATGCTATGCGATGCTACTTGGAGGACTTCAGTCTACTCTCTTCTACATGCTGCAAGACGGAGGCTGCCAGAAGCGTAGTCTTCGACATGATTATTTATCCCCCTCTTATTCTGGCATTCTGCAGTTCATTCCATTGATATGGCCCTTTACACATATATCCATGCATATGTAGTGTATCTCCTTGCTTGCGAGTACTTTGGATGAGTACTCACGGTTGCCTTGTTCCCCCCTTTTTCCCCTATCTCTATCCGATTGCTGCGACTGCACGATGGAGCCCAGAGCGACGCCACCGTCGACGGCGACTCCTACTACCGGAGGTGCCTACTACTACGCGTGCAGCCCACGGCGACCAGAGTAGCTAGGAGGATCCCAGGCGGGAGGCCTGCGCCTCTTTGATCTCAGTATCCCAGTTTGTGCTAGCCTTCTTAAGGCAGACTTGTTTAACTTATGTCTGTACTCAGATATTGTTGCTTCTGCTGACTCGTCTATGATTGAGCACTTGTATTCGAGCCCTCGAGGCCCCTGGCTTGTATTATGATGCTTGTATGACTTATTTGTGTTTTAGAGTTGTGTTGTGATATCTTCCCGTGAGTCCTCGATCTTGATCGCATATCGCTTTGCGTGTATGATTAGTGTACGATTGAATTGGGGGCGTCACAAGTTGGTATCAGAGCCGACTGCCTGTAGGAATCCACCTTTCCAACTCCTTGGCCGAAGTCGAGTCTAGACATTGCAAAACTTTTACTAACATGGTTGTGTGTCTTACGGGCACACGTTGACATTGGGTGGTATAGGATCTTTTATTCCTCATCCTATACTCTGGGACTCTGATCTCTCTTCTATTCGGGTTAAATGAATTTTACTAAATCTAACATTAGGTTCTCGTTATCACTTTCACCCGGAGAGCCTCTTATTACTGATGATCGTCTGCTGCACGTGAAGACCCTGAAGATACTCTCCGCTGTTAACCCGAGAACTTGTGTTCATCGCGTTTGCAATTCCCTTCCACCGTCAACCCTTATGGATAACTACTTGCAGATCTTATTCTTACATTCATCCCCAGTTGGTCTTGTTATTACAAGATACCCCAAAACACTCGTCGTTGTTTCGATAATCCTTTGAGCTTACTGCCTTGCTGTTCTTTGTCACCTGTATACCCCTAAGGATAATTCTCGCACTTATCGAGTATCCGCTCATCCCCCAGTTGTTCATGTGTTTCACAATGGTCTTCGAAATACTATTCGATCCTCCAAAAATCCCTAGTAGCTTATTGCTCTGCAATACTTGTCTACTTGCATGATCGATGCTTTCCATATGTCTGGCAATATTCATTAGTATCCTTAGGCACCGTCATTTTGATCCTTTTGATTCAACATGAGTTCGAATGCACGCAATCATCAGTTGATCCTTTTAAATTATCTTTTCGGCTCAGACGTCATTTTAAACATGAGTTGGTTCTTGACCAATCAATGCCTTGATCGATTGTGCTTCTAAGTCTATTGAACTTATTCATTTTTCAATCAGAATGATTGCTTCTGATCCCTTGATTTGGAAATCATAAAATTTCTTTGCATTAAGCTTTAATTAGTTAGTTGTTTCTAGAATCGAATGCCTTTGCATTGTTTCTTCCTCTGTTTGAGTACCGATGCTTACATCAGATCCCTTGAGAACCATCAGATCCTTTGTTGGATTTTATCCGACAATGTCCCTCATATTCAATCACTTTGGAAGTTCTTTCCCTGATACATAATGTCGTTGGTAAATCATATTCTCTGATTTGGCCAACCATGCTCTGCTTTCGAGCTGGTGATATTTACTATTGAAGCTTGTGGTATATGTTTCCCCGATGCCCCGAGGGGTTGAACATATGCCTTCCTTTATCTATGTGAACCCGAAATTTTTCACGGGTCATACTCCTCTGGTAATTCACTAGGTAGGTTTCACACTCAACTCATTTTAATAGAGAAGTGAATGAATGGTCATGCATTGGAGAAGTGGGAGTCAACCTTGAACTTTGTGTTCATGCCCATGAAAATGATGTAGACCGTCTCGGAAGCTTCTTGCAAAATAATTATCCAGCTGTATGATTCTTTGGGTATTCTTGAATTGATTCCTTATAGTTATGGTTCCGACCATGCTGTCCTGATCTGATATATCTGATGGGAATTCATTCTAGTGCCTTGTCTACTTTTGGCGAGGTTGAAGTATCTACTGTCACAGGTCAATGACCCGGTTATACTTTTATCATGTTCAACCTTCGAGTATTACCCCTGGTACCTCGAAGATGTCTGGCCATTGCACCACATCTTACTAACTTTGTTGAAGTAATGTCTTTCCTTGTCGTAATCACTCTACGGGTTCTAGATTGTCGTCAACCGAGAACATCCTTAAGTGAATCAATTCCGCGCTCCGATACGATAGCTCTAAGTAATTTTTGTTGCTTATGAGTTTAATAATCCTTCAAGTCATTTCTAGCCTGATCGGCTATATCATTTTTGTGCTAAATTTTAACTGTGCTACCTGTTCCTTCTTCTCGGAGCACAATTTTTAACGATGAGCTAAGCTTATGTCGATCTTCCTCGTCATATCATTTCACCTTGAACAACAAGCTTGGTTTCGAGTTTGTGTCGTACCCGTGGTTCCAATAAATTTGCGCTTCATCATTCCTTTCACTTGATGCCATCGTTGATCGATTACAACTTCATGAAATCTCTCGGCAAATGTGTCGTGATCATCGTCAACATTTTGACTCCTTCCAGGATATCAACCAAATTCCTGATGGTAAATACCATCCTCGTCCCTTGGTAATTTGAGTTACCATCGACAACATCCTTATCTTTCTTTCATCATAAACTTGTTCAGGTTGTGGATGCCACATGCTATTGAGCTTGTATTATGTTCTACCTTGAAGTATTACCACCTTTTATATCAAGGATGTTGTGAGAATTGCTCCACCTCTTAAGAATTCTTGGTATAGTGATACTTCTCACCATCACCATTCTTTCTTGTGTTGTTTCTAACCGGGATACCAACAGGTGAACGGCGCTGTTTGGATTCTGCCCTTCTATCAACCCTATTGCTTTGGAGTTAATGGTCAACATTACATCCTTAGGCCATTGATTATCGAATCACCATTCTTACTTTGATCATGCTACCTAAGCCCATATTTCGGGTGCAACTTTCAATCAATGTTTAAATATGAATGTTTTGCTCGAGCATAAATCATTATATCATCTGATCTAACAAAAGATATCTCCATTTTCACATAATTGTGGAAATACATCTTTTTGGAAATCTCGATGAGTTGTCGTTGAGTCCATCAGCCACCTCCTCATCCTCTCCTTAGTTTAATGATGAACTCTCGTTTCGGAACTCACTCCCATAGTTCGTTCCCCGAGCCTGAGGTATCCTGACACTAATCATATCTGAATCTCCGTTAGATATGATGGTTGGAACATATTTACAAGAGTTATAACGGTAGTCTTCATAAGACCGGTAAGGTGATGTCATGCCTAGCACACCTGGCCGGAGGACCTATTGTTATAGTTGTTCCTTTTTGGCAAGGTTAACCATTCTTCCATGAGGGAATTGTAAGACTTATTCTATAAGTTATTCCTGATGAATCCTTTGAGTATCCAAAGTCTGAACTTTGCTTGAAGACCATGCAACGCTATCTCGAAGCATGTAAGTGGTACTCCGGTTTTCAACAAGAACACTTATCCCAATGCAATTGTTTCTTGCTCAATTATCCAAACACCGTTGTATGGGTAATGTCATGAAAATTTCTCTCCCCTACCTAAGGAGTTTTCTACATTATATCCTGACATGGATATCATGCTCTACTTGTCCTTGGGAAGGATATATCGCTGAAACATGTGTTTAACCACATTTTCCTTTCCATTGTTCTGTTTAGTCTGATAATCATATTTTCCTTTCCATTGGTCGGTTTAACGTTTCTTGTGATCTATATGATCTAAGCAGTGATATTTTCCTGCTTATGAAAACACCATGGTGTACAACCGTGTCAGTAAGACCCTGTTGCATTTATTGATAGCATTTCAGTAGCCACCGATGGACGAGAACTTTGCCTATTGGTCCGCCTCGTTCAACGAGCAGGAAAATGGTTCTCTTCATCCCTCGCCCTTGGTACCGAGGTTGTTGCCGACATAATCGACAAGCTACCCTCTAACATGCCTTGCTTGCATGATCACGCAAGACGTCTCCGCCCTTCCTACTTTAACCCACATGGTGGGCCCATAACCCACAGTTTCATAGGATCGAAACCTGACTCACATGTACAATCCTGTTTCTAATGGTTATTCCCCATTCTTGGCTTTGTATTTAATTCATGGGCCACCTTCCGAGTGCTCTATTCTGGTATCAGACGCTATACTTACTCTCGCTACTCTGAACCCCTTTCTCACTCTGGTTCAGACTTCGAGCAACTACCTATCTGCTTGGAACCTCTTATTGTACCTTCAAACCTCACTCTCGATGTGTTTTATTTGTTCAACTCGAGAGGTACTCATATACTCATTCATGGGTTAACCCAGATTATTACCCTTATAGCATTCTGTCGTTGCCGATCTGCCCTGTTACCTATTCGCAAGTACGATGAAGATCCCGAAGAAAGGATGTCGACTTCATCATGATGACCGGAAGAAAAGGAATGAAGACATCAATGTATTGGACCGGTCTCTTCGAGAAGAGCAAGCCAGAATGAGAAGACCTGCTAGATTCGTTACCAAACCTTCCCCCCTTTCACTACCTCTTAAATCTCGGGATGAGGTTTCTTGTAGTGGAGGAGAATTGTGACGCCCGGATAATTAGGCTATAGTAATCCCCCGTTAATGATGCCACGTCACCATTATTACGGTTGCTAATCTCACGTTGATCCAAAACCGGTTCAAATTCAAAATTCAAAATCAGACAAACAACAAAGGTTTTCAAATGTTAAAACTAAAATGTTCGGGAGATGTAAAATAAATCATAAGAAATTATGGTGAAGGACCCATATCTAAATAAAATATTTAAATGCACAAGAGTAGATAAAACAGTGGCAAAATAATTATTCAAATGCTTTTAAAATACTAAACAAATATTAAACTAGTTCATTTGGTCACCAAGCTTGTTGAGGTAGTGGCATATATTATTATGCTAATTTAGGAGTAGGGGTTATATTTTTATAAAACTATTTGCTAACTAAAAGGAAACACAAAAGAAAGACAAATGAAAACAAATCAAAAGAAAGGAACCCCCCCCCCCCCGGCTACCCATGGGCATCGGCCCATCCCACCCGGCCAGCCCAGCTCCCCCTTGGCCCACCCGGCCTCCCTTATCCCCACACCCCAGGAAACCCTAGCGCTAACCACCCCCACTTCCCCCTTAACCCCACTGCCTCCCCGTGAACTAGAACCCGCTACCCCACTTCTCCCCCCGAAATATCTCCCCCCTCTCTCCCGATTGGATCGGAAGGGGGAACAAACCACCAACGCCACCGCCCGATCCTGCTTCCCCGGAGCTGCCACGCCGTCGTCGACTGCCTCGTCGCCGTTCCGTCCTCGACCTCCTCTTCGTCAGACCCCGTCGGAACTCGTCGCGCCGCCGCCTGCCATCGACGCCCGCCTCCTCATCTCTTCCCCGCCACCCGACGTGCTCGACGCCGGCGCCGCATCGCCACCGCTTAGAGGACCTCCCCATCGTCGCCGTTCGTCGGGGCAACCTCACCGGAGCTCCTCTGCCTCGACCCCGCCGTCGCTGGATCGCCACCTCGACCCCCTCCTCGTCGGACCTCCCCGACCTCCGTCGAGCCCGCTGCCATTCCCCCTACGGCCCCAGTGAGCCCCGCCTCGCTCCCTCCCTCTCCCTCGCGCGCTCGCGCTCGTCGCCGCGGTCCCCGCCGATCTCGCCCGCGGTTGACGCGCTCCGGCTGCGTCCGATGCGCGCTCACCGCGCCCCCCGCGCCGTCCTACACGCGCTGCGTCTGCCTCTGCTCCCGACCGCACTCCCCGTGCAGCCCCTACCGCCGCCAGGCCACCACCGCCTCCATCCCGTGGCGCCTAGCCGCGCCCGCCAGGGCCGTCGCCGTCCGGGGCCTCCCCTGCTCCCACCTCCCTGCCATTGTCGCGAGCCGCCAGCATAAGCTGGACCTCGCGCCCTCGCTGCGGTGGCCTCGAACACGGGCGCCCATTGCCCAAACCGCCACGCCCACACCAGCGCCCAAATACCACTGGCGCTTGAACTCACTAAGGCCCACAGGGCCTATGGCGAATGGGCCCCACGCCCAAAGAGTTTATAAAAAAAGGAATTAAAAATATAATTAATAAATAATTAATAATAAAGTTAATTAATTAATTAATTAATTAACTTAATTAATCCGGTTTAGTTAAACTAATTAAACATGATTAACCTAAAATATATAATTAACCTAACTAATATGTTAGTTAAGGTGATGTGTCTATGACAGACGGGACCCACGTGTCAGTTTGACCCAGTCAACCCCCTGTTGACTGCTGACGTCATGCCGACGTCAGCAAACACTATTCTGGTTAATGTTAGTTTAAATTAATTAAATAAATTCTAAAATGATTAAAAACTATAGAAAATCATATAAAATAAACCGTAACTCGGATGAAAATACTTTGTACATGAAAGTTGCTCAGAACGACGAGACGAATCCGGATACGGAGCCCGTTCGTCCGCCACGCATCCCTAACCTATCGAACCTGCAACTTTTCACCTCCGGTTCATCTGTCCGAAAACACGAAACACCGGGAATACTTTCCCGGTTGTTTCCCCCTTTCGCCGGTATCACCTATCCCTGCGTTAGGTCACCCCTAGCACAACGTATTGCCGCGTCTTGCTTTGTGTTACATTGGATTGCTCTGTTATTTATTGTGTTCCCCCTCCGTTACTTCTTTCCGGTAGACTCAGAGGCCGCTGCCGATGTTCGTGTGTTCGACTACATCGAAGACGACCCTCCTACTTGCCAGAACAACCAGTGACCCCCCCTTGATCACCAGATATCGCCTATTCTTCTCTATACTACTTGCATTAGAGTAGTGTAGCATGTTCTTGCTTTCGATTAATCCTATCTTGCTGCATAGCTTTGTCCTTGCTACTCTTGTTGTTACCTTTACCTGCTATCCTACTGCTTAGTATAGGATGCTAGTGTTCCATCAGTGGCCCTACACTCTTGTCCGTCTGCCATGCTATACTACTTGGGCTGTGATCACTTCGGGAGGTGATCACGGGTATATACTATGTACTTTACACTATTGCATTACCTGTGATACTGTTCGGGGATGGGGGCTAAAAGGACAGGTGGCTCCATCCCGGTAGAGGTGGGCACAGGTTCCCACGGCCCCATCGTTACTTTGAGGCAGAGCGACAGGCAGGTTGAGACCACCTAGGAGAGAGGTGGGCACTGCCCTAGTCGGCGTTCGCGGATACTTAACACGTTTAACGAGATCTTGGTATTTGATCTCGAGTCGGCCATTTGGTCTATACGCACTAACCAACTACGTGGGAAAGATATGGGCACTTTCGGCGTCGTGGTATCGGTAAGCCTTCTGGCGTCGGCCCGAAGCGGCGCCACGCCGGATTGGAACGTAAGCCTGCTCTTGTATTAAGGGGCTAGATTACGCTTCGGCGCGTCTTGCAACATGCAGGTGTGCTAAGGCGATGGGCCCCGGACCCACTGCGCTTAGGTTTGAACCGGCGTCGATCTCTGTTATGCCTAGGTGGGGCTGCGGCGTGTTGATCTTCCGCGGCGGGCATGACCGAGAAAAGTGTGTCCGCCAAATGGGATCAAGCGTGTTGGGTTATGTGGTGCACCCCTGCAGGGAAGTTAATCTATTCGAATAGCCGTGATCTTCGGTAATAGGACGACTTGGAGTTGTACCTTCACATTATGACAACTAGAACTGGATACTTAATAAAACACACCCTTCCAAGTGCCAGATATAACCCGGTGATCGCTCTCTAACAGGGCAATGAGGAGGGGATCGCCGGGTAGGATTATGCTATACGATGCTACTTGGAGACTTCAGTCTACTCTCTTCTACAGGCTGCAAGACGGAGGCTGCCAGCAGCGTAGTCTTCGACATGATTAGTTATCCCCCTCTTATTCTGGCATTCTGCAGTTCAGTCCATTGATATGGCACTTTACACATATATCCATGCATATGTAGTGTAGCTCCTTGCTTGCGAGTACTTTGGATGAGTACTCACGGTTGCCTTATTCCCCCCTTTTTCCCCTATCTCTATCTGATTGCTGCAACCAGACGATGGAGCCCAGGAGGCAGACGCCACCATCGACGACGACTCCTACTACACCGGAGGTGCCTACTACTACGTGCAGCCCGCTGACGACGACCAGGAGTAGCTAGGAGGGTCCCAGGCAGGAGGACTGCGCCTCTTTCGATCTGTATCCTAGTTTGTGCTAGCCTTCTTAAGGCAGACTTGTTTAACTTATGTCTGTACTCAGATATTGTTGCTTGTGCTGACTCGTCTATGATCGAGCACTTGTATTCGAGCCCTCGAGGCCCCTGTCTTGTATTATGATGCTTGTATGACTTATTTATGTTTTAGAGTTGTGTTGTGATATCTTCCCGTGAGTCCCTGATCTTGATCGTACACGTTTGCGTGTATGATTAGTGTACGATTGAATCGGGGGCGTCACAGTCATGCAAGTTATTTTCCATAAGTACGTATGACAATATACGGAATACATGCCTACATTATATTGATGAATTGGAGCTAGTTCTGTGTCACCCTAGTTTATGACTACTACACGATGAATATTATCCAACACAATTATCATTGCCAATCCGTTGCCTATGAGCTTTTCACATATTGATCTTTGCTAAGTTACTTTCATTGCTACTGCTGTTACAATCACTACAAAACTGCTACTGTTACTTTTGCCACTGTTACCATTACTTCCATACTACTTTGCTACTAAATACTTTCAGGTGTGGTTGACTTGAAAACTCAACTGCTAATACTCGTGAATATTCTTTGGCTCCCCTTGTGTGGAATAATTAAATTTGGGTTTAATACTCTACCCTCAAAAACTGTTGCGATCCCCTATACTTGTGGGTTATCAGCCGTATCCACGTGTGCCTTCCATACGACCACTTTCCAAGGAATTTATTATTTGACAACATAATGTATTTTTTTCATTTCGGGATTGGGCATCCCTATTACCACGATAATCTCATGCAATGACAAGTTAATAAACACTCATCTTGAGAATAGTACATCTAGTATGGAAAAATATTGGCCACCCCCTGCCGCTTCATGAGCTGTACGGGCACACAAAAAGCAAATTCGTTTTGAATATTAGAGATGGGACATACAAATTTACTTAGAATGACATGGAAATTCCGCATACAGGTAGGTACGATGGACTCATATGGCAAAATTGGGTTTAAGGATTTTGGATGCGCAATTAGTATTTCCAGTTAGTACAAATGGAGACTAGCAAATAGATTGCGAAGCATCCAACCAAGAAACAAAAATTCACATAAACGATCATTGAGCATAACTAACAACGAATAATTCACCACAAATAGGATGTAATTTCATTGCATAACTATTGACTTTCGTGCTTGCATAGGGAATCGCAAACCTTAACACCAATATTCTTACTAAAGCATAGTTACTCACCAACATGGCTCACATATTACTATCATCATATATCAAAACTATTATGAAGAATCAAGTTTCTTTTGTCCAATGATCTTCTTGAAAGTTTTTATTATATCCTTCTTGAATATCTATCACTTTGGGACTAATTTCATATGTTGGAATTGCTTTTGACAAGCTCAAACAAATTTAAGTGAAGAACATGAGCATAAAATTTTTCATCACTCAAAATAATTTAAGTGAAGCAATGAGAGAATTTCTTCAAAAATATACTAACTCTGAGATAAATATAAGTGAAGCATGAGAGTATTTCTTCAAAAATATTAAAGCACACCGTGCTCAGAAAGATATAAGTGAAGCACTAGAGCAATTCCATCGCTCAAAAAATTTAAGTGAAGCACATAGAGCAATTCTAACAAATCATAGCATAATTTTGACTCTCTCAAATAGCTGTGTCCATCAAGAATAATTGTGACAAACTAAAAAGTAAAACAAGAAAATACTCATATAATACAAGACGCCCCAAGCAAAACTCATGATATGTGACGAATAAAAATATAGCTCCAAGTAAAATTACCGATGGTTGTTAGAAGAAAGAGGGGATGCCTTCCGGGGCATCCCCAAGCTTAGTTGCTTGGTTATCCTTGAATATTAACTTGGGCTGCCATGAGCATCCCCAAGCTTAGGCTATTTTCACTCCTTATTCCTTAATCCATCCAGATCTCACCCAAAACTTGAAAACTTCAATCACACAAAAATTAACAAAATCTTCGTTAGATCCGTTAGTATAATAAAACCAATTTTTGCCTTAAGTACTATTGAAAACCCATTCATATTTTTCTTTTGCATTATACCTACTATATTCTAACTTTACCATGGCTTGTACCCCACGAATCAATCCATAGATTCATCAAAACAAGCACCCAATGCAAAGAAAAAAGAATCTGTCAAAAACAGAACAGTCTGTAAAGATGCGAATTTTGCTCATACTTCTGTAACTCCAAAAATTCTGAAAAATTAGGAAAACAGAGGAAATTTCTATATCAATCTTGTGTAAAACATTTAGAAAATTTCTTCGCTTTTTTGAATTTAGACAATTCTATTACTGGACGCAAAAGTTTCTGATTTTCAACAGGATCAAATCAACTATCACCCAAAGCTATCCCAAAGGCTTTACTTAGCACAAACACTAACTAAAACATAAAAAGCACCATAATTGTACAAACACTCAAGAACAGAAAGAAAAAGGCAAAAATAAATTTTATTCATTGGGTTGCCTCCCAACAAGCGCTATCGGTTTATGCCCCTAGCTAGGCATAATGCATAGTTTCAAGTGTTGTCATCTTTAGTTTCCGCCCCATAGGATGCCCTCATGATTGATTCATATGGTGGCTTAATTCTTGTTCTAGGGAAGTGTTCCATACCCTTTCTTAGTGGAAATTGAAATTTAGTATTCCCTTCTTTCATATCAATCACGACACCTATAGCGCGTAAAAACAGTCTACCAAGTATAATAGGACAACATGGATTGCAATCAAATATCAAGAACAATAAATTCTATGGGCATGTAATTCCTATTTGCAAGAATAAAAAGATCATTAATTCTTCTCAAAGGATTTTTAATAGTAGAATCCCCAAGTGCAAATTAAGAGAACAATCTTCAATATTGGTAAGACCAAGCACATCACATAAAGATTTCGAAATTGTGGAGACACTAGCACCCAAATCACATAAAGCAAAACACTCATAATTCTTAATCTTGACTTTAATGGTAGGTTCCCACTCATCATATAGTGTTCTAGGAATTGAGATCTCTAATTCCATCTTTTCTTCTAAAGCTTTCATCATGGCATCTATGATATGTTTAGTCAAAGTTTTATTTTATTCATAGGCATGGGGTGAATTTATCATGGATTGCAACAATGAGATACATTCAATCAAAGAGCAACTATCATAATTAAAGTCTTTGTAATCCAAAAGAGTGGGGACATCAATAGTTAAAGTTTTGACCTCTCCAAACCCACTTTAATCAATTTTCTCATCAAGATTTTCAGCCTCCGAATCATCAGGACACCTTCTAGCTAAACTTGACTCTTCTTCAGTCCCTTTATCATCAATTTTAATCTTACTAAACAAGGAATCAATAGAAGAAACACCAATCATTTTAAGATCTTCTTTATTTTTATGAAAGCAATCATAGAAAATGTTCTTTCTAAAAATTCTCTTTTCACTCTAAGCATAGCGGTTCTTTTCTTACTTTCATCCATAAATATATGCAAAGATTTAATTGACTCATTCACATCAACTTTAGGTGGAAAAGAATTTTAATCTTGAGATTTTCTACATCACGGGAAATTCTATCAATGCTTCTAGACATATCATGAGTCTTATTTAACTTTTCTTCTATCATATTATTGAAAAATTGAGCATTGATAAATTCTTTAATATTACTCTCAAGATCAGAGGGGTTCCTATTATTATTTTAAGAAGAATTACCATAGGAATTGCCATAATTATTAGAGGAATTTCCAAGAAAAGGCCTAGTCTTAAAATTACCTCTGTAAGCATTGTTATTAAAATTGTTTCGCGAGACAAAATTCACATCTACGGGGTCACTATTTTGCTCAATCAAATTAGACAAAGGCACGTCATTAAGATCAATAGGAGCACTTTTACTAGCAACCAATTTCATAAGAGCATCAACTTTTTCACTCAAAGTACTAATTTCTTTAACCGAGTTAACTTTTTTAATAGTAGGTGCTCTTTCAGTATGCCATAGTGAATAATTTGCCATAATATTATCAAGCAATTTAGTAACTTCACCCAAAGTAATCTCCATAAAAGTACCATCCGCGGAGGAATCTAAAAGATTTCCAGAAACAAAATTAAATCCCGCATAAATTTTTTGTATAATCATCCAAAGATTTAAACCATGAGTAGGACAATTTCTTAGCATCAATTTCATTTTTTCCCAAGATTGTGCAACATGTTCATGCTCAAGTTGCTTAAAATTCATGATTTTAGTTTTAAGGGAAATAATTTTCGCGGGTGGAAAATACTTAGTAATAGAAACATCTTTGCACTTATCCCAAGAATCGATAATATTGCGAGGCAAAGAAGAAAACCAAATTTTGGCACGATCCCTCAAAGAGAAAGGAAACAATTTCAACTTCACAATATGATTTTCAACATATTTTTTATTTTGCATATCACACAATTGTACGAATGTGTTTAGATGGGACGCGTCATCCTCATTAGGAGTACCGGAAAATTGATCCTTCATAACAAGATTCAACAAAGCAGCATTAATATCACAAGACTCCGCACTAGTGGCAGGAGGAACTATCAGACTACTAATAAAATAATTATTATTGGTATCAGAAAAATCACAGAATTTGGTAATTTCTTGAGACATCGTGACTACGCAAACAAGATTGCAAGCAAAAAGATAGATCTAACGTGAAAAGGCGAACGAAAAAGAAGGTGAATAAAAAGGCAAATTTCATGAAGTGGGGGAGATGAAAACGAGTGGCCAATGGCAAATAATGTAAATTGCGAGGAGATGAGATTTGTGATTAGGGACCTGATAGATGTTGATGATATCTCCCCGGCAACGGTGCCAGAAATTCCTTTGACGTGGCTAGAGACTGCATCGGTATTTCCCCAAAGAGGAAGGGATAATGCAGCACAGCTACGTTAAGTATTTCCTCGATTCAAAACCAAGGTATCAATCCAGTAGGAGAACCAACCAACACTATGTAAACGGTTGATACGTCTCCAACGTATCTATAATTTGTTATTGTTCCATGTTGTTATATTATCATTCTTGGATGTTTTACAATCATTTTATAGCAACTTTGTATCATTTTTTGGGACTAACCTATTGACATAGTGCTCAGTGCCAGTTGCTGTTTTTTGTTTGTTTTTTGCTTTGCAAAAAATCAATACCAAACGGATTCCAAACACAGCAAAACTTTTTGGAGATTTTTTTTGGACCAGAAGACACAAGTTGGGTCACGGAAGTACTAGAGGGGGGCTCCGATGGGAGCACAACCCACCTGGGCGCGCCTGGGGCCCAGCCGTGCCCTGGTGGTTGTGCCCACCTCGGCCGCCTCCAACACCGCCTCTTTGCTCTATAAATACCCCAATATTCCAAAAACCCTAGGGGAGTCGATGAAACACAATTCCAGCCGCCGCAAGTTCCAGAAACCACAGATCCAATCTAGACACCATCACATAGGGGTTAGTCATCCTCATTGGTGCCTTTTTGATGATGCGTGAGTAGTTCATTGTAGACCTACGGGTCCGTAGTTAGTAGCTAGATGACTTTCTCTCTCCCTCTCTCTTTTGATTCTCAATACATTGGTCTCTTGGAGATCTATTTGATGTAACTCTTTTTGCGGTGTGTTTGTTCTGATGAACTTTGAGTTTATGATCAGATCTATTTTATCCATGAAAGTTATTTGAGTTTCTTAGATATCTTATATCATGATTACTTATAGCCTCATATTTCTTCTTTGAATCTTTGGTTTAGTTAGGCCGACTAGATCAATTTTTCTTGCCATGGGAAGTGGTGCTTTGTGATGGGTTCGATCTTACGGTTCTCAATCCCAGTGACAGAAGGGGAAATGACACATATGTATCATTGCTATTAAGGATAACAAGATGGGGTCTATTCCTACATGAACAGATCTTGTCTACATCCTGTCATCGTTTTTATTGCATTACTCGGTTTCTCGATGAACTTAATACACTAGATGCATGCTGGATAGCGGTCGATGTGTGGAGTAATAGTAGTAGATGTAGGCAGGAGTCGATCTACTAATCTTGGATGTGATGCCTATATAATGATCATTGCCTGGATATCATAATAATTATTTGAAGTTGTATCAATTGCCCAACAGTTATTTATTTACCCACCGTATCCTATTTTTCTCGAGAGAAGCCACTAGTGAAATCCACGGGCCCCGGGTCTCTTGTTTATCATATTTGCCTTGAAGATCTATTTTTATTTGCTTTTATTTTCAGATCTATTAATCCAAAAACCCAAAAATACCTTGCTGCAATTTTTGTTATTAATTTTATCTCGCGTTCCCGTGAGATCTATTTATCCAATCTACTACAACTTTATCTATCTTTTTACCCGGGAGGGATTGACAACCCCTCTTTTACGTCAGGTTGCAAGTATTTGTTCTTTGTGTGCAGATACTGTTCACGTAGTGTTGCGTGGTTCTCCTACTGGGTCAATAACCTGGGTCTCACCACTGAGGGAAATACCTACTGTAGCTGTGCTGCATCATCCCTTTTTGGGGAAATACAGATGTACCTCAAGCCGCATCAAAAGGAATTTCTGGCGCCGTTGCCGGGGAGGACCAAGTCAAGATAGTCTCCCGACAACTCACCAATTTCTGGTGCCATTGTCTGGGAGACATCATCAACATCTACTAGGTTCCTAATCACAAATCTCATCTCACTACAAAAAAATACACTTCTGTGATGATACATGTTTGTCACAGTAGGTCACATTTTCTGTCATGCATGTACATCCATGATGATTTTATGACAGAATCAAGATAGGCATACCTGTGCTGTCCTAGAAGTGTTCCATGACAATACAAAATTATCATCAAGGGTAACCGACACGTGGCATCCACCATAACAGGTTGCCGTTAAGCTATCTGGTTCCGATTTGAATCCGATAACCCGTTAACAGCCGGACCAATGGGGATTTTCCACATGCTAAATTCTCAATGGCCAGAGGGACCACGTGTCAGCTCACCGTTGGGATAGATGTCATCCAGTCATTATACCGGAGGCTCCTATGATACGTCGACATGTGGCATGCCCAACAGATGCGCATCCCGGTGAAAAGGCCAGCCTGTTTGACTTGGTCAAAAGGTAGCGGGCCGGCCCATGAAAAGCATGTTAATGGCCTCTTCGCATATAGCCCATTTCCAACCCGCTAACTGACGGCCCGTTACGTCCTATCCGAATTAGGCCAGTATCGTCATCTGGGCCGTCCAATATGAATCCAGCCCGTTGTAACTTCTGGCCCATGTATGGCCCATGATGTCTTTCGGCCCATATGAGGCCCATTGTAACTCTTGGCCCATTAATGGCCCGTGGTGAAACTGGCCCGTAATGAACAGCGTATCGCTTTATACCCATTAACGGCCTATTATTCCATTGGGCCGTTTCCATCCCGTGTTATCTTTCGGCCTTCTCAGGGCCCATTTATTCTTGGGCTGATTTGCAGCATTCAATTACTTACGGTCAGTTACTCGCATGTTCCGGTTGTGGGACAAATTTAGCCCGTGGTTAAAGTTGGCCCTGTCGGATTCGGGGTTCCGGCAAACCCTTATGAGGTTCGAACTCTGGGGTGCGCACGAAGAACTCTTTCTCCCTAGTTCGCTCGCCCAACGATCTCACGGCCTAGCGCGACGAACCCAAAGAACACGATACACAGAGGTTTATACTGGTTTGGGCCACTGTTGTGGTGTAATACCCTACCCCAGTGTGGTGGTGGTGGATTGCCTCGAGGGCTAAGGATGAACTAGTATAGTGGATGAACAACCTCAGGAGGAGAGGTGTTCTTAAGCTCGATGAGCTGGTGAGATGGCCTTGGTGGAATGGATCCGATCCAAGATGAGTTGCCTCCTACGGTGGTGGCTAGTCCTATTTATAGAGGCCCCAGTCCTCTTCCCAAATGTAGGAGGGAAGTGATCCCACAGCGGCCAATTTTGAAGGGAGACAACTAGTACAAGCTATCCTGACAAAAGGTGGTCTTCGCCTGCCAAAGGCTCTGGCGGTGATGCTGCTGTGGGCTCCGTGGTGACCTCCGTCCTGCCGTCCTGCTGGTCTTAGTCTTGTTGCACCGATGTGGAAACCTTTGCCTGATGCCTCGGGACTCCTCGCCTGCGCCTGCCTCTTTAGCACCAAAGAGGAAACTGGTACACTTCGCCCGCTGGCGCCCGTCTGGCCTTGGTTGTCATGGCTCACGTCATGTGAACCTCGCGAGGTGCCCCTTGCATAGATATCTCCGCTCCTTGGGAGCCAGCCTAGCACGGCCGCCCCCTAGGGAGGTCTTGGTGTCATCCGCCTCATGAGGCTTGGCCCCTCGTGAGGGTCTTGAGCTATTGCTACCGAAGCTGGGTCGTATCAGGCTGTTGGTGGAGCCACGCCGTGGGCCACAGGCAGGCAAGTCTGGGTATCCCCGTTCCCGGGACGCTGACAGTAGCCTGGATGCTTGAGCTATTTCTTCTCGCTGCATCTGACCGATGCCCGACAGCGCTCGGGATCCTTGAGCTTCCAGGCCGTGGCGACGGATAGCTCGGGGATCGACTTCGAGCTCTCGTCGGTTGTGAGCGGGTTCCGGAAGCGGTGGGTGTTGTCGGATTTCGGGTTCCGGCAGACCCTCAAGGTTCAAACTCTGGGGTGCACGCGGAGACCACACCTCCAACCTACCTACGCCTCGTCGCCTCGCAAGGATCTAAACTACACAAAGAGCAACACAAGGGACACAAGGTTTATACTGGTTCGGGCCACCATTGTGGTGTAATACCCTACTCCAGTGTGTGGTGTGGTGGATTGCCTCTGGGGCTGGTGATGAACAGTACAAGGAAGAACAGCCTCGCGAGGGTTTATTCTTGGCCGGTGCGATGAACTGCTAGGGGGAGTTTAGTTGCTTCTCTCTCTCTCTCTCTAGATGCCTCTACCCTGTGGGTGGCTAGTCCTATTTATAGGCAGATGCCCTGGGCCTCTTCCCAAATATTGAGCGGGAAGGGCGCCAACAATTGGCCATTTCGAAGGGGAACATCTAGTACACTTATCCTGACTAAAGTCGGTCCTCGCCTGCCAAAGACTCTAATGGTGACGCCTGCTTGGGCTCCACGATGACCTCCTTCCGCCCGTTCTGCTGGTCTTGGTCTTGTTTCACCGAAATGGTTGCCTTTGCTTGATGCTCTCGCCTGCGCTTGCCTTCTTTGCACCAAAGAGGAAATGAGGACATTGTGCGGGCTGGCGCCCGCCTGGCGCCCTTGGTCGTCATGGCTTGCGCCATGGGCACCTCGTGAGGTACCCCACCTTGATCTCGCCGCCCCCTCGCGAGCCAGCCTGACGAGACCGTGCCTGAGGAAGCTTCCTGTCATCCGCCCTGCGAGGCTTGGCCCCTCGCGAGGGTCTTGAGCTTGTGCAGATGAAGATGAGCCAAACTGGGCCACCCCTTGAGCCACGCCGCAGGCCGCAGGCAGGCAAGTCTGGGTACTCCCGTTCCGAGAACGCCGACAGGTGTTTGTGGACGCCGGCGTGCTCGCCCCCTGCTCTTGCTTCCAATGGCACCAGCCGCTCCCAGCTCTGGCTGGGGGCATGCAAGGCTCGCTGACTCGTGGCTCGCCCATGTCTGGCATCGACTGACCAGGCTGAAGGATCTCGGGGTGACAGCACCCATGGTGGTAAAGGAGTTCATCCGGTGCCGCATTGCTCCACTCCAGCTCCACTCTCGACCGACGTGGACTTTCTCCGACAGCAGGGACCCCATAAGGCTTCACGCGCTCGAGCTTCCTCCGGAGGCGCAACTGACTGTGCTTGAGCTCCTGATGGGTGACCCGACGCCAGCCAATCTGCCAGAGGAGGGCTACCTCTTGTATTGCTGCTCAAACACGGTGGAGTTCATGAGGAAGATGCCCCCATTCGATGAATGGGGACTGCATCCGGTTGGCCTTGAAGGGCCTCACGAGAGCCTTGTCTTCGTGGTTCCCTTGCCCACTACCAGCACGACATTCACCCCGGAAGTGGGCGCAGAGGGGCGACCGCCGTTGAACGCTAACGACGCGGCTGCTGAAGAAACGGCGTCGCTCGGGGCTCCTGAAGTGACGACCCCTGAGGCTCGGGTGAGCCGTCCTGAGGAGGCGGCCGGAAGATTGACGCAGTCCGATGCTCTTGAGGCGGAATCCCTCGAGGCCCGGGTGAGCCGTCGCGAGGCGGAGGCTGAAAGGTCGATGCAGCCCGACACTCCTGAGGTCGCCTCCTCAGGGGCCACACCAGCCGCCCCTGGCACTAGTGATCGCACCTGGGGCTTCGGCCAACTTCGACTGAACTTCGAAGCTCTCCGCAAGAGGAAGGGGTCTTCGAGCTGCAGTAATGACGCATACCGGCCATTGAAGCAGAGGAAGTACATTGCCATAGACGAGTGAGTACCTTATCTTTGTACTTTCCTGAGTGCTGCACCTCCTCCTGACCGCAACTCTTTAGGGTCCCTTCGGCTGGAGCGGCGAAATCTCTTGGGAAGCAACCTTCACCCGCTCCGAACTCTCTCTTGGCCCTGAGTACCCACTGCCGGACTGCTGCGCGTGGCACGGGGCCTGGTGAGGAGTTGGACGTGCCAACCAGGCATCCTGGCCCTTTGTTCTTGTTGTCCCTCCTTCGCGGTCCTGCCTGGGGTGCCGAAGGCGTGCCGAGGACCCCTCCATTGGTCCTCGCCCGTAGTTCGGCGGCCTCGGCCTTGGTCTCGTCCTCGAGCAATGAGGCCTCGCCCCGCAGGGACTCCGCCGAGGCCAGGAAGGCAGCGGGGAAGGCGCCAGCCTCCGGCCCCCTGCTAGGAGCAGGCGAGTCACCTCGAACTTTCTCAACCATCCCTGGTGCGAAGGACGGACCCGGCCGCGCGTTTGAGCTTCCGCGCGGGCGCGACGCTATCCGCCACGAGCTCTTCCGGGAGGTGATGGGTGCGCTGAGCCGGCTCGGGGAGGAGCTTGTGGATGTCGACGCCCGCCTTGAGACAGAGGGCCTTTTGCTGGCGGACAAATGGTATCAACTGAAGGTGGCCATCAACCTCGGGCGTCTCCAGCGTGAGCGCGTCAGCGCGAAAGCCGAGGCATCCCTTCCGACCTCGCGCGAAGCAAGCGCCCGGGCCTTGGAAGAGGCCAGGGAGGCCGAGGCCCTGGCTGAGGACGCCGTCGATGTGCGCGAAGCCGAGATCCGGGAGGAGGTCGACCGTAGGGTGGCGAAGGCTCATGCGGATCTTTCCAATGAGCACAACCTGAAGTTGACGCTCCTGGAGGCCAAAGTTGAGGGCAGGACCGCCGCCCTCAGGTCAAGACTGGACAAGGTGGAGCAGCGTGAGAGGACCGCCGCGGCGGCCCTGACCTCTGCCCAGGCCGACTTGACCTTCGCTCATGCTGAACTGCTCTCGCTCCAACAGCAGGTTGATGCCGCCGCGTCCCTCGCGCAACAGAACAGGGAAGAGGTGTGTCATCGGCAGACGTTGCAGCGTGAGAATGCTCCCATGCTCCACGCCCTCAGGGTGAGGGCCAACCGGGCCGTGGGCGCCATCTGCAAAGAGCACGCCCCTCATCCCCATGCGGAAGACTATGTCAGCCATCTCCGCTTCTTCATCGAAGTTCTGACGCGCCTGGAGGACTGGGCCACGAGATCTCGCAAGCTTGTTGAGGAAAGGAGCCGAGGCCTCCTCGGTCGCGAGTTCTCTCCCGTCTTTAGTCATCTACAGAACCTCGACCCCAACTTTGACTTCGACGCCGCTATCGCCCCAGAGCCTAGGGCTATTCGGGACAACCTGGCGCACTAGCTGGAGGATAACATGGACGCCCAGGTCAGGGCGTTTGCCTCCGAGGATAATGCGGTGGTGGTTGTGGCGGACGAAGATGGCGCGGTTGATGACGGTGAAGGCGATGCCAGCGCCAGTGCCAGCAGCGCGTACGAGAGCAACCAGGACGATGCCCGCGTTCCTTCGCTTGAACCTGCACGCAAAGACTTGGGCACGGCCCAGCAAGGCGTAAGAGCATTTGGAGGGGGAGCCCGTCGTGTATGTGAATTATCGTTCTATTTTTTTAGGCCGGACTCGAAAGGCACAGCCGCGAGCCCCCGAGCCCCTCAGCAGGCTTGCTGTTGTAACTTACCTCGAGCCAAGCAGGCCTTGAGCTAGCTTTGTGTTTGTCGATGTGCCTTTCTCCTCAGGGGAGCCCTCCGAGGGCTCAGGAGGTTTTGAATTCCCGAGGAGCCTGCTGGTCCACCCGAGAGGGCCTCGCGAGGAGCGAATGCTAGACTATGGCAGGGTGTGAGCGCTGTGGTCCTATGACTATTCTCGCGTGGTGGTTAGTGCGTAAAGGCCAAAGGCCAACTCTGAACAATACCCAAACCTGTTAGTGTATTGACAATTAAAGTAGTGACGGCTGTCGGGACAAGTCCGGAACTATCACCCCTCCTAGATGATACCGCTAAACAGCCAGCCGCCACCGTCACATCGCATGGGTGCTCTCCGGGACCGCCCGACTTTCACAACGGTCTCAAGTAAAGTCAAGGTAACTGTGTGTCCAGACATCAAGGGGAAAACCCGAGGAATCACCCCCGGTGGATTCCACTCAATGTAATCATCAAGGGGAACGTAAGAGGGACCACCCTCGAGGTTCACACTTGAGGTGTTGCACGGAAGAGCCGTATCGGGAATGGTGAAAGAGGAAATCACACTCGATGACCACGATCGAATAACTACACTACAGAATTATCATCAGGAGTGCGTTATGAGGAATCACCCTCGGCACTCGATAGTAACTCTGCAGAGTCGAGCAACAAAAGGGGTGTGATGTGATGTGAGGTGTCGGACTCTGGTCGTTGATCACGTTGATCGAGTCATCGATGATGAAGCAGGGGCAACAAGGAAAAGGTGGTGGTCACTGATGGATCACTAGCCAACCTATAGTAAGCAGGTAGGTAACAACAACAGGTACAAAAGCAGGCTATGCATCAGAATAGGAGCAATCAATTACAGTAGCAAAATCTAATGCAAGCATGAGAGAATGGAATGGGCGATATCGGAATGATCAACGGGGGGGCTTGCCTGGTTGCTCAGGCGAGAAGGAGGGGGTCGTCGTCGAAGCAGTCGATCACAGGGGCATCAGCAGTGCTCTCGAGGTTTACCGGAGAGAAGAGGGGGAGAAACAGTAAATACAGAGCAAACATATGCATGACAAGACGATACGCGGTGCTTTGGTGTTCTACCGCAGTGCTACACGATACCAGCAAAGGGGGAAAACATCCGGGAAATGTTTTCCCGAAGTTTGGCATTTTCGGACAGATGAAATAGAGGGGAAAAGTTGCACGTTTGCTATGCTAGGGGCATGTGAAAGATGAACGGAGAGCTTATTCCGATTCGTCTCGTCGTTTTGAGCAACTTCCATGTATAAAACTTTTTCAGCCGAGTGACGGATTAATTTCTATTGAATTTCTAAGTTTAAAACATTTTCTCGAATTTCTGGATTTATTATAATTTGAAAATAAAAACAGGATATACTTATTATACCTGCTATGAGGTAGCCATAGTGGATGATAGGTGGGACCAAGAAGGGGTACAGTTGACTTGGTCAACAGTCCAGTCAACAGTCAACTGTTTGACAGTTGACTCGTCAAAACTGCAGCTGGGGCCCAGGTGTCATTCTCACATATTCAACATTTTCTTTTTAATTGGATATAGACTAGTATTTTAATAGGTTTATTCAACTAGTCAAATTAGAAGTGGGGACCCACATGTCATCTGGACATACACTAATCTAGCCACTAATTAATCCCCAACCTAAGCTAACTAGGACCAGCCACACTAGTAGCAACAAAAAGCAATCGGTAGCAGGCAATGGTAGCCAGACCAAATAAGCAGCAGCGGCGTTGCAAAAAGAAGCAAAAGCAACAAGCAATAGCCGCGACAGTCTAGCAGCAGAAGGAAGCAGCGGAGCAGCGCTAGTAGCAACCAGCGGCAAGAGCAGCATTAGGGAGAAGCGGCAACAGGTGTGGGCGCATGGCCGGGAGCAGCAGCGAAAGCAGCGCAGCAGCAGGAGCAGCGAGCAGAGGCAGGGGCCGGGTCAGCGTAGGGGAGAAGCGGAGCTGGTGGAACAGCAGCAAGAACAGCAGCCAACGCGGCTAGGAGCAGGCGAACAACAGCGGATGGCCAGGGCACGCGCAACCGGCGACTAGGCGAGGCGCGCGACGATGTGATGCGGGCGAGCGCGCGGGCGAAGTGGCTAGGGCGCGAGGCACCGGCGCGCAGCGGTCGGATCCCGTCAGAAAACTCGCACATGGCATGGATGGAGGTGTTCTTGGGCTTTCTGGAACGGCCGTGACGAGGCGCATCCGATGGTGGTGATGGTTTGTGCCGAGGTGGCCGGAAGTGGCGCCGGTGATGATCCGTGGCGGAGGTGAGATCCGGAAAGAATGGCGGACGGCCTAGAGGGCGAGCGCGAGTAAGAGGAGAGAGGGAGAAGAAAGAGGAGCTCACATCGCTCCTACGGATGCGCGAAGTGGGCTAGGGGAGGCTCAGAGATGCCGGAATTCGACGGCATGGGCGGTAGTGCCTGAGGTGGAAGACGACGGGGATCCGGGGCTGCAGCTCCTCCCAGCTCTCGCTACTGGCCGTAGTCGACGCTGGTGATGACGGCGGTACTCCTCGACGTCTTCACGTAGCTCGGGGAGGTCGTCAGCCACGACCACGGCGAGGCGACAGCGGCGGACGCGTCGGGTGCAAGCGAATCTGAGAGGGGGAGAGGCAAACGAGGGAAAGGGGAAACTAGGGTTGGCAGGGGGAACAGTGAGTGGAGGGGAGGGCTCAAGGCGTCGAGGGGACGACGCCCTTATCCACCCCTTGTTGTCGGCGAGGTGGTGCGGTGCCGACCGGGGGCGGGATCGCTCTCTGTAGCGGTCCGAGACCGAGGAACGGGAGAGGGAGGGGCATCCGGTGGGGTTGCTGGGCCGGTCTAGTTGGGCTAGGCCCAGAGGGTTTGTTTTTATTTTATCTTTTATCTTTCTAATTGCCTTTTCCTTTTCTTTTATTAGTGTCGGTTTTCTTTGTAGTTTTCTTTTATTTTTAGTTTTACAAAATGCAACACTAGCCCCTAAATTACTTCTGTTAATTAAGCTACTTCCACAATTAGTTTAGTAGCCAAATAAATTAGTATAGTATTTTTATAATTTAAAAGCAATTAGGTTATTATTTTAGCCACAATTTTATTTAGTTTAGGGCATTTAAACACTTTGTAAATATGTTGGTTCACCACCATAATTAGTTATGAAATATTTTCCACACTTTGAACATTTTATTTTTGCAGGTTTGAGAAATTTGAATTTTGGACTTTAATTTGAATTTGAATCTGGATTGCGATTTGGATCAAGCGATGATTAGCAACAGTAATGTGACGACGTGGCATCTTTAGCAGAGGATTACTGTAGCTTAATTATCCGGGCATTACAGTATGAGTAAATACAGTGATGCAAGAACAAAGGAGTATGAACAATAGCTACGAAACCTGACCTAAGAACAATTCTTCTTCTGCTTTAAGCGTTGACTTGGGGTTTGGAGTGGTGGTCCTCGTGCTTTGGGTACTGCAGTTGCCTTACTAACTGGTCGTGTTTGGGTGCTCTGTGGTGGAGGAAGTGTTGTGTCAACTGGAAAGGATTTACTATTTGCTGGGGTTGGTGTTAGAAGGGGTGTAGCTGGTTCTCTGTCCAACTGGGTAGGGGTACAATCTGCGTGAGTCTGAGTTATGTGTGGAGGGGCTGGTTCTTGGGCAAGTACAACCGTGGTTCTATCTGCATCGACGAGTAGCACGATCTTTTCTGAAGACCGTGTTTTTACTCCCATAGATGCTGCCAACACCCCCTCCAATTCAAATGGCTGATAAACAAGAAAAGTAATTGAATGTACAGACATTGTAAGATAGAGAGGTGCAATGGATAGTAGGGAAGAAAACAAGGCATGAAATAATTCACATTTATGTTGTCTAACCAAACAGGATAGCGTGACATAATTTCACATATATGAGGGCTAATTAAACAGGATAGCATGACACAATTTCCCATATATGATGGCTAACTAAACATGATAGAATGACATACTTTGAAATATGATAACTATGTAAACATGATGACATGATATAACTATACGATGTGTTTATTAAAGTGGTTGGCATACCATAATTCACAAACATGCCATCGATGGAAACTTGATGGCATGATATAATTCACGGATAGAATGACATAATTCAAAATATGGTGACTACGTAAACAGGATGAGATGATATAACTATATTATGTCTTTAGAAAATGGGTTGGCATGCCATAATTCAGATACATGCTGTCTATGCAAACATCATGGCATGATATAATTCAAATATATGATTTATATACTAAGCAAGTGAGCAGAGGGCAATCACATATATGATGTGTCAACTAAGGAGATGGCATTCAGTATTGTGTATATGATGTAAAAACTAACCATTGCAAGACAACATATGCATGATATGAGTAATATAACCCTACCAAGTTTGAGCATACACCTCAGGGGGGAAATAGGACCCGTCATCTGCCTCTGAATCCTCCTCTGAGGAGCTATCTGTAACCAACTACATATCTGCTTCAGCAGGTAGCATTGTCTGCTCTGAAGACCTTGTTTTCACTCTAGATTTCTCCATCACCAATTCAAATGGCTGATGCACAGGAAGAGCAGTTGAATATACAAACATTGTCAACAAATGGAATGAGTAATACAAAAAAAGGATGGCATGATATAATTCACATATATGACGCTTGGCTAAACAACATGGCATTGCATAATTCACATACATAATGCCTTGCAACAAGATAGTATTGCATAATTCACATATATAATGTCTTGCAACAAGATGGCATTGCAAAATTCACATATATGGTAACTAGACACTAAACAGGTGGCATTCACACAAAGCGTGTCTAAACTAAGGAAATGACATGCCAATGCAAGACACCATATGCACGATATGAGCAATATAGCCCTGCCAAGTTAAACCATGCACCTCAGGGGGGGGGGGGGATACGACTGGTCATCTGTCTCTAACTCCTCCTCTAAGGAGCTATCCGTAACCAGCAAGACATGCGCTTCGTCAGATAGCATTGTCTGCTCTGAAGACCTTGTTTTCACTCCAGAGTTTTCCAATGCCGTGTCAAATGGCTGATGCACATGAAGAGTAATTGAATGTACTAAAATTGTTGACAAATTTAATACATAAAAAAAGGATGGCATGATATAATTCACATATAAGATGACTGTTTAACCACGATGGCATTGCAAAATTCACATATATGATGCCCGGCTAAACAAGATGGCATTGCATGATTCACATATATGATATAGGAACCAAACAGATGGCATTCACACAATGCATGTCTAAACTAAGCAGATGACATATTTTATGTATAAAGTAAATAACGCAAGGCACCATATGCATGATATGACCAACATCAGCATGCCAAGTTAGAGCAAAAGTCCTCAGGGGGTAAATAGGAGTGATCTGCTCCCTCCGAATCCCCACTGAACAATTATCTTCCTCTTGATTATAGTCTGAATGGGGGGAGGGTGTTTGCTTTTGCGCCCACCATGGAGCGACGTCTGCATGAAATTTTATTGCCACGCAAGGCTCGTCTCTTTTGCTCTACATGTTCAGTAGCATTGTGTACAATAACTGACATGCATACGAATAAAACACAATGAGATTATGCAAGGAGTGCATGCACAAATCCAGAGTGATGGTAGCAAACTGTGGATAGACCCAAAACCAATGGTAGCAGGCAGATAATAGCTTCAGTAAAAAAATACAGGTAATGGCTCCTTTAATGTTTGTTTCCACCAAACATGAAACTCATAGTAGACACCCGAGATTAACTAGATAGTATTGATTGCTGCCACAATATGTACCCCACAACCATTTAAAAACTCAAGTTTGAGCATTAGTTTGGACCTGACTCGGAGTCTAATTGGTGAACAGGACGATAAATTAGCATGTCATCACATTAAGCGATGCGTAACAAAAGCAGACACGAAAGAGTGTGACCTCTCTTGCGGACCCGTGTAGTCCTCAAGGTCATCTGCTCAGTTGATGATGGTAATGCAATTGTCATGGTTGCCGGCAGGGGGAAGAAGATCTGAGGCGGTGAAAGACTATCTGGAGGGCGGATGCCTGTTGTGGTGAACCCGTCCATCGTTGGAGCAGCTGAGCTAGGGTGGACCACAGCGCAGCAGGAGCGGGACAAACCACACAAGGTTTTCTTTGACACATATCTATAACAGAAGTAATTCTGTAAGGCCTTGTTTGAATTAGAGGATTCTAACAATGTAGGGATAGGAAATACACAAGAATAGGACAGGAATGCACATGCAAAACAGAGAATTTAAAAATACAGGATTTCTGCCAATCTGGGTGTTTGGTTCACAAGAATTGGAAGATCACAGGATGCAAAGAAGCATGGTGAGATTAAGTCAAACCACAAGAAAATGTGTGGTTATAATGCTATTGTGCTGCTATCTCTTAGTCTTGCGCTTCATGAATAGGAATTTGAAAAGGAGGACAAGTGGATATTAAAATTCCTACGATTTTTCTTTCAAGAGACACTAAAGGAACAAATCCTACAATTTTCCTTTCCTCCATTCCTTTGTACCAAATGCATGAATAGCAGTACCATAGGAAACTTTCCAATGCTAGTGTCTTTCCTTCACTTTTCTTTTGAAGCACTGGCGATTCTAGTAGGCAGACTTGAACAGGGAAAAGCCTACAGTCAAAAAATGTTTTTGTGCTACTTCTACTACTTTGGACCCAGGCCACTGTCCTACTAGCTCAACTCCCAGGCCCATCTACAAATGCACAACTCAAATACGCAGAAAAAAATAATGATGGCATTCAAGAGAGTCCATTATGGATAGCTAAGTTGCCTAGTACCTCACTGCTTGTCATATAGTAGGAGAAAATAATCGTATTTCACGTTACTACGTGTGCTCAGTGGACAATATATATAACATGTAGAGTAAAAAAGCGATGCAACAAGTGTACAACCTCTTTCGCGAAGCCATGTCGATCTCAGCATGATTGGGTTGGTCAGTGAGGATGCTTCGGCTGATTTGGCTGTCGGAGGAGGGGAAGAAGATCTAACGCGTCTGGAGACGGAGCCGGGGGTACTGCTCCACTGTGATGGAGGGTTTCATCGTTGGAGCAGCTCTAGTGAGTTGTACAATGGCAAGGCTGAAGCTGGACAAGAGAGACAACGTTAACCTGAGTGGAATTCTAATAGCATCTCCAATAGATGATGTAAAATACATAACCACAAAGGGCTAGATTTAAAATAGATCAGCAGCTCATCTCTGAACTTAACTGTCGAAACTGAATTGAACTGTCGAAACTAAATTTTACTATCAAAACTGAATTTTGCTATCGAAACTGAATTTTACTGTCAAAACTGAACGCACTAGCAGAAAAGCAGTAGCTGAGGGAGTCCTGGATTAAGGGGTCCTCGGGCGTCCGGCCTGTGTGACATGGGCCGGACTGTTGGGCCATGAAGATACAAGATAGAAGACTTCCTCCCGTGTCCGGATGGGACTCTCCTTTGCGTGGATGGCAAGCCTGGCATTCGGATATGTAGATTCCTTCCTTTGTAAACCGACTCTGTACAACCCTAGGCCCCTCCCATGTCTATATAAACCGGAGGGTTTAGTCCGTAGAGGCAATCACAATCATACATGCTAGACATCTAGGGTTTAGCCATTACGATCTCGTGGTACATCAACTCTTGTAATCCTCATATTCATCAAGATAAATCAAGCAGGAAGTAGGGTATTACCTCCATCAAGAGGGCCCGAACCTGGGTAAACATTGTGTCCCCCTACCCGAGATCCGCGACGCACAGTTCGGGACCCCCTACCCGAGATCCGCCGGTTTTGACACCGACATTGGTGCTTTCATTGAGAGTTCCACCATGACGTTGAAGATAGGGTTGATGGCTCGCCTTGTCATCAAGGACAGTATCACCACCGGAGGAGCCCTGACCTCAGGCCAAACCCTCCGGCTGGGCGGCTTTACCATGACCGCCGGTTCAGCCGTCAAGCCGACGATGACTTCTCAGGTCATCATAAATCATCTCTCTATTGATTGTGAATACTCCAAACGGATGGATCCGGCAGAGTTGTCATATTTAAACGAACTCCTGGATCGCATCGCAGCCTTGGGGGTCTCTACAGACTATGATCAGGTCGGGCTTAAACCCGATCAAAGAGAAATCAAATCCCCGCCGATCAACTATCAGATAGCGGTCATGGAGGAGCAAAACAACAACTGTCCCCCGGTATTGAGGACGAGCTATGTTCGGATTTCCAAACTCGAAGAGCCGGATACCTGTCTGCGGGACGGCACTCCCAGTCCTCCGAACATAAAATCGGGCGTCGAGCCTGAAAAATCATTCAACATCCCGGAGGCCAAACTAATATGCTCGGAAGCTTTTCACACACCGGACTCCAAATTGGGTCAGGGATCGGATTTAAAGCCACCCACCCACCACGAGCAATATTCGCCAAGTAATTACGGTCCTCCGAATATATCAACCTCATGCACGTTCGACAACAGTCTCAGGGAACAGTCCATCACTTTTGGGCCAGATTCCTCCTTGTCAAAAACAAGATTAAAGATTGCCGCGATGAGGATGCGATTTCAATATTCTGCAACAATTGCAGAGACGAAGGAATCCTCAACGCCATAAACCACCGTCGTGTATCACACTTTGCTGACTTGGTGACTACAGTACAGAAGTACTGCGCAATGGAGAGCGCCTGGAAAACTCAGACAGCTCACTGGGAACCACCAGTCTTCAATCAACCCCTCGGGCGGGCGAAAAGGGTGCACCCTCGCGCGGCACCCGGCCCCATATTGAAGAAAACTAAGCCCATTATGGGACGTGGAACCGTTCTGGAGGGTGATACGTCTCCGTCGTATCTACTTTTCCAAACACTTTTGCCCTTGTTTTGGACTCTAACTTGCATGATTTGAATGGAACTAACCCGGACTGACGCTGTTTTTAGCAGAATTGCCATGGTGTTATTTATGTGCAGAAACAAACATTCTCGGAATGACCTAAAACTCCACGGAACAACTTTTCGGAAATAATAAAAAATCCTTGCCAAAGATGAAGACCAGGGGGCCCACACCATGTCCACGAGGGTGGGGGGCGCGCCTTCCCCCTAGGGCGCGCCCCCCTACCTCATGGGCACCCTGGAGCTCCTCCGACGCCAACTCCAACTCTATATATTTGCTTTCGGGGAGAAAAAAATAAAGGAGAAGAAATCATCATGTTTTACGATACGGAGCCGCCGCCAACCCTAAAACCTCTCGGGAGGGCTAATCTGGAGTCCGTTCGGGCTCCGGAGAGGGGGATTCGTCGTTGTCATCATCATCAACCTCCTCCATCACCAATTTCATGGTGCTCACCGCCGCGCGTGAGTAATTCCATAGTAGGCTTGCTGGACGGTGATGGGTTGGATGAGATCTATCATGTAATCGAGTTAGTTTTGTTACGGTTTGATCCCTAGTATCCACTATGTTCTGAGATTGATGTTGCTATGACTTTGCTATGCTTAATGCTTGTCACTAGGGCCCGACTGCTATGATTTCAGATCTGAACCTATTATGTTTTCATGAATATATGTGTGTTCTTGATCCTATCTTGCAAGTCTATAGTCACCTACTATGGGTTATGATCCGGCAACCCCGAAGTGACAATAATCGGGACCACTCGGTGATGACCATAGTTTGAGGAGTTCATGTATTCACTATGTGCTAATGCTTTGTTCCGGTTCTCTATTAAAAGGAGGCCTTAATATCCCTTAGTTTCCGTTAGGACCCCGCTGCCACGGGAGGGTAGGACAAAAGTTGTCATGCAAGTTCTTTTCCATAAGCACGTATGACTACATTCGGAATACATGCCTACATTACATTGATGAATTGGAGCTAGTTCTGTGTCACCCTATGTTATGACTGTTGAATGATGAACCGCATCCGGCATAATCATCCATCACCGATCCAATGCCTACGAGCTTTCCATATACTGGTTTACGCTTATATACTTTCATGTTGCTACTGTTACAATCACTAGAAAACACCAAAAATATTACTTTTGCTTTCATTACTCTTTTGTTACCATTACCACTATTGTCATATTACTTTGCTACTGAACACTTTGCTGCAGATATTAAGTTATCTATGTGTGGCTGAATTGACAACTCAGTTGCTAATACTTGAGAATATTCTTTGGCTCCCCTTGTGTCGAATCAATCAATTTGGGTTGAATACTCTACCCTCGAAAGTTGTTGCGATCCCCTACAGTTGTGGGTTATCAAGACTAATTTCTGGCGCCGTTGCCGGGGAGCATAGCTCTATTCTTTGAGTCACTTGGGATTTATATCTTCTGGTCACTATGAAGAACTTGAAAGACACTAAGAGAACAATTTATCCCTCAACTACGAGGGGAGGTAAGGAACTGCCATCTAGCTCTGCACTCGATTCACCTTCTGTTTTGAGTAAGCTTGCGACACCTAAACCTGCTCCTGCTATTCGATCCAATATGTCGCATGTTATTGATGATGCCACTTCTGCTATGCATGATACTTATGATGAAACTACTTCTATGCTTGATACTACTCAAAATTGCTAAGGCTAGAGAGAAAGAAATTATTGAAACTGATTGTGTTGATGAAAGTGATGATGAAGTTATGCCTGTTATTCCTGAGGGTTATATTTTTGATAAAGAAGCGTCTGCTGCTATTTTAGCTTGCAAAGAGAATGATGAGCTTAGAAGGTTATTAGCTAAATGGAATAAGCAATCTCTTAATGATAGAATGAGGCCCGACCCTGCTTTTGCTACTTCACCTATTTGTGTTGCCGATAAGGATTATGAATTCTCTGTTGATCCAGATATAATTACTTTGGTTGAATCTGATCCTTTTCATGGCTATGAATCTGAAACTGTTGTGGCACATCTTACTAAATTAAATGATATAGCCACCCTGTTCACTAATGATGAGAGATCTCGCTACTTTTATATCCTTAAAATTCCGTTCTCATTAAAGGGTGATGCTAAGATATGGTTTAATTCTCTTGATCCTGGTTGTGTGCATAGTCCCGTGATATGATTTATTACTTCTCTGCTAAATATTTCCCTGCTCATAAGAAACAAGCTGCTTTGAGGGAAATATACAACTTTGTGCAAATTGAAGAAGAGAGTCTCCCACAAGCTTGGGGGAGGCTTCTCAAGTTACTTAATGCTTTGCCTGATCATCCTTTTAAGAAAAATGAAATACTTGATATCTTTTATAATGGACTAACCGATGCTTCCTGAGATTACCTGGATAGTTGTGCTGGTTCTCTTTTCAGGGAAAGAACACCGGATGAAGCTGAAATTCTATTGAATAATATGTTGACAAATGAAAATAATTGGGCACTTCCCGAGCCAGCTCTGAGCCAATAATCGAGCCTATTCCTAAACCAACTCCGAAGAAGAGAGGTGTTCTATTTCTCAGTCCTCAAGATATGCAAGAGGCAAAGAAATCTATGAAAGAAAAAGGTATTAAAGCCGAAGATGTTAAGAATTTACCTCCTATTGAAGAAATACATGGTCTTAATTTACAGCCTGTTGAAGAAACATATGATCTTAATCCATTACCTATTGAAGAACCTCCAGGTCTTGATAACCCAACACAGGTAGTAAAGATAAATTCTCTCTATAGATTTGATGAAGGTGATATTCCTCACTATAAGTATGCTAGACAGTGCTTAGAAGAGTTTGATAATTTTATTGTCAAACAAGAAAATTTCAATGCTTATTTTGGTAGACAATTAAAACAAAATACTTATATGATTAAACACTTGGGTGATTATATGGCTGATGTTAGATGTGAACTTAAACTTGTTAGTAAACATGCTTCTATGGTTACCACTCAAGTAGAACAAGTACTTAAGGCTCAAAATGATTTGCTCAATGAAATGAATAGTAAGAAAAACAATTATGTTGTTAAAGTGGCTACAAGAACTGGTATAATGACTCAGGAACCTTTGTATCCTGAAGGCCACCCTAAGAGAATTGAGAAAGATTCTCAGAGGAATAATACTGATGCACCTAGTTCTTCTAAAAAGAAGAAAAAGAAAAATGATAGGACTTTGCAAACTTCTAGTGAACCTATTGCTGAACCAAATGAGAATCCAAATAATATATCTATTTCTGATGCCGAAACACAATCTGGTAATGAACATGAACCTAGTGAAAATATTAATGATGATGTTCATGAAGATGCTAAACCTAGTAATGATAATGATGTAGAAATTGAACCTGATGTTGATCTTGATAACCCACAATCAAAGAATCAACGTTATGACAAGAGAGACTTTGTTGCTAGGAAACATGGTAAAGAAAGGGAACCATGGGTTCAGAAACCCATGCCTTTTCCTCCCAAACCGTCCAAGAAAAAGGATGATGAGGATTCTGAGCGCTTTCTTTGAAATGATTAGACCTATCTTTTTGAGTATGCGATTAATCGATATGCTCAAAATGAATCCTTATGCTAAGTATATGAAAGATATTGTCACTAATAAAAGAAAGATACCGGAAGCTGAAATTTCCACCATGCTTGCTAATTATACTTTTAAGGGTGGAATATCAAAGAAACTTGGAGATCCAGGAGTACCTACTATACCATGCTCCATTGAAAGAAATTATGTTAAAACTGCTTTATGTGATCTTGGAGCCGGTGTTAGTGTTATACCTCTCTCTTTATATTGTAGACTTGACTTGAATAAGTTGACACCTACTGAAATATCTTTGCAAATGGCTGATAAATCAACTGCTATACCTGTCGGTATTTGTGAGGATGTGCTCACAGATCGCAAACGTTACTATTTTAACGGACTTTGTTATTCTTAATATTCCCGAGGACGATAGTATGTCTATTATTCTTGGAAGACCCTTTTTGAATACTGCAAGGGCTATTATTGATTGCAACAAAGGCAATGTCACTTTTCATGTTAATGGTAATGAGCATACGGTACACTTTCCGAGGAAACAACCTCAAGTTCATAGTATTAACTCTATTGGAAAAGTTCTATCAATTATATTTGGAGGTTTTGAATTTCCTCTTCCTACTGTCAAGAAGAAATATGATATTCTTATTAATGGGGATGTGCATATCCCCGTTGATGTAACATAGTGTTATTCGAAATTTCTCCAGTTCCATGTTAGTAGGAATGAGTTTGTTAACAAGACCCGATCAACCTTGTTAGTGGATTCCTTTTGATGAGCATGAGATGGATGAAACTAGAAGCGCAACCTTCTGTACCCTCTTTATACTTTCTGTTATTTAGTTGAAATAAAGTAAAAATAGTATTTTCTATCTGTTTCCCTATTTATCTGTGCAATATAAAAATACCCCGAAAATAAAAGTCCTCCAAATGCCATGCCAATTTAACATGATTTTTTCTAGAATATTTGAGGATTTATGGAACTGAAAACACTGCGGGGGAGTTACCACCTGGCCACGAGGGTGGAGGGCGCGCCCTACCCCCCAGGGCACGCCCCCTGCCTCATGGGCCCACGGTGGCCCTCCTCCACTTATTCCTGCAACCATCCTCTTCTTCTTCCTCCCACAAACACCAATATCCAGCTCAAGCACGAGTTCTAGCTCACTTTGCTGTGATTTTCGATCTCCTTGCTCAAAGCACCTCTCACAAAACTGCTTGGGGAGATTGTTCCTTGGTATGTGACTCCTCCATTGGTCCAATTAGTTTTTTCTCTATTGCTTTATTCATTGCAAATTTGTGCTGCCTAGGTGACCATGTTCTTGAGCTAGCATGTCAAATTTATATGGTTCCAAGTAGTTCTAATGCTTGATAGAGGCTCTAGGCACTTCTAGGAGTAGTTGCTATCAATTTTATTGAAGTTGGTTCACTTTTATTTGAAGTTGCTAAAAATTTCAGAAATTTTTTAGAGGAAGAAATATGTTTAGGAAAATGTTCCAAGGTGGTTCTTCAAGGAAGCAAGGACCCAGGCTTGCCATACGTGATGCTGACGAGGAGCCACCAAGAGACGCCCCACTGCGGCCTTGTGAGTGGCCTTCAGAAAATTTTATGGATCGAGCGGGAATCAAGGAGGAATTTAATGCATATTTGCGTAATGCCGATCTTGTGTGCTTTGAGGCAGACAAATGCCCCCAGTACAATCATCTCACCAGTTCATTTGTGAGGAGGTTTGAATTTTCATCTTCACGTAATTCTCCAACAGTCATGTTTGATCTTTATGAAAAATCTTATACCATGGACTTAGAGGATTTTAAATCTGCTTGCAAACTTCTACAATGGGGTAGTATTAGTGATCCCCGTAAATCTGAATTTAGAAACTTTCTTGCTGGTATAACCGTGGGGGAATCTAGAGATATAACACAAGCTACTATAGGGACCATCCATTTTCCAGCTATACATTATTTTGCTCTCTTCATAGGCACATGCATAAATGGTAAAGATGAAGCATGTCACATGTGTGTCCCTGATATCAGTATTCTTAGGAGTGCTGTGTTGGGAGACCAATCTTATTATTTGGGAGCCATTGTTGCACGTAGGTTGCATCATAATAGATTTAATGGAGATTTCTTTGGAGGAATTTATGCAACCCGCTTAGATGATTTTCTTGATGTGGACGTTCGAGAGGATGATATGGAGTTGCCTCCTACTTATTTAGGCTTTAATTCTATGCTCCACCACCAGTTTGTCGAGAGGAATGAATCACCTCTCCAGTATCGACTAATCTTTGATAAACGGCGTGTTGTCCGTATTACTCTCCCTGCTCCTGCCTTCTTTGATTATCAGGCAAAAGGAAGATATGTTATTACCAAAGAGGAGGCAAATGAGTCTGAGAGGAGAGCGGAGGCAGCTCGACGCCACGCTGCATCTTAGTACGACCCCAGCTACACCTACGGATATCCGCCAGGCCATCCCTGGCAATGAACCAACTTAGGCCAAAAGCCTAAGCTTGGGGCAAGATTTATTTCCCAATCGACATTACATTTATGTTCACACACTCATTGCTAGATGTCGGTGCTCATACTTTTTCACTGTAATATCCATGCTACTTTATTTTTCTTTTTCCTGCTTTCTTCTTGTGTGTTTAATAAACTTTAAGAAAAACCAAAAAAATTAGTGATAGTTTTTAGTAGTTTACTTTACTTGATGTAGTAGTAATAATTAAAAAGAAAACCCAAAAAGATTTCCCGTTCTTCTTTTGCTTGCTGGGAGCTTTCTCGTGTAAATAGTATTTATTTCCTTTCTTTTCTTTGGGGGTCGATAGGAGACGACCATGATTAAATTGTTGAAGTGGCTCTTATATGCATTATTGTTGATTTAACCAAGAGCCCATATTGCCTTGTCTTCTCTCGCTTATTGAATGCTCGCATGATTCCAAATTAGTCCAATGCACGTGCACTCTTATTATTATTCACATCGCTCGGTCGTGCAAGTGAAAGGCAATTATGATGATATATGATGGATGACTGAGATGGGAAAAGCTGGTATGAACTCGACCTCTCTTGTTTTTGTAAATATGATGAGTTCATCGTTCTTGATTCAGCTTGCTATGAATAAACATGTTTGCAATGACAATTAGAGATCATAGTTACTTGTGCCATGCTTGATTAGCTATGAGTTATAATGGTTTACCTTGCATGCCAACATGCTATTAAAATGGTTGTGATGTGGTATAGTGGGGTGGTATCCTCCTTTGAATGATTTAAGTGACATGACTTGGGACATGTTCACACATGTAGTTGAAATAAATCAACATAGCCTTCACGATATTTATGTTCATGGTGGATTATATCCTACTCATGCTTGCATCCAATGTTTATTAATTTTAATGCACGTTCATGGCTGTTGTCGCTCTCTAGTTGGTTGCTTCCCAGTCTTTTGCTAGCCTTCACTTGTACTAAGCGGGAATACTGCTTGTGCATCCAATCCCTTAAACCCCAAAGTTATTCCAGATGAGTCCACTATACCTTCCTATATGCAGTATTTACCTGCCGTTCCAAGTAAATTTGTATGTGCCAAACTCTAAACCTTCAAATAAACATTCTGTTTTGTATGCTCAAATAGCTCATGTATCAACTAGGGCTGTCCTTATCTTCCATGTTAGGCGGATTATTATCACGAGGAGTGGACTCCGCTCCTCATTCACGAGAAAATGGCTGGTCTCCAGGATGCCTAGTCCCATGCTTTAAGCAAACTAAATCAAAATAATTGCAAAAAAAACTCCCCCTAGGATTGTTGCTAGTTGGAGACACTCATTGTTTCGAGCAAGTCATGGATTGATGCTTGTTGGTGGAGGGGGAGTATAAACTTTACCATTCTGTTTGGGATCCGCCTATAATGTGTGTAGCATGGAAGATATCGCCATCTCTTAGTTGCTATGTTGACAATGAAAGTATGCCGCTCAAAATATTATTTATCTCTATTTCAAAACCGAGCTCTGGCACCTCTACAAATCCCTGCTTCCCTCTGTGAAGGGCCTATCTATTTACTTTCATGTTGAGTCATCACCCTCTTATTAAAAGCACTAGCTCGAGAGCGCAGCTGTCATTTGCATCCATTACTATTAATTCATGTTGGGTATGACTATGATTGGATCTCTTTTACAATGAATTACAATGTCTAGTCAGTCCTTGATCTTTAAAGGTGCTCTGCATTTATGTTTTGCGGTCTCAGAAAGGGCTAGCGAGATACCATCTTGTTATATCATATTATGATTGTTTTGAGAAAGTGTTGTCATCCAAGATTTATTATTATGACTCGCTAGTTGATTATGCCATTGATATGAGTAAACATGAGACCTGAGAATTATTGCAAATGTGGTTAGTTATAATCTTTGCTGAAAACCTGAATGCTGGCTTTACATATTTACAACAACAAGAGCAAACAGAGTTTGTAAAAGTTTTTCTTTATCTCTTTCAGTTTATCAACTGAATTGTTTGAGGACAAGCAACGGTTTAAGCTTGGGGGAGTTGATACGTCTCCATCGTATCTACTTTTCCAAACACTTTTTCCCTTGTTTTGGACTCTAACTTGCATGATTTGAATGGAACTAACCCGGACTGACGCTGTTTTCAGCAGAATTGCCATGGTGTTATTTATGTGCAGAAACAAACATTCTCGGAATGACCTGAAACTCCACGGAACAACTTTTTGGAAATAATAAAAGATCCTTGCCAAAGATGAAGACCAGGGGGCCACGCCATGTCCACTGGGCCCACTGGAGCTCCTTCGACGCCAACTCCAACTGTATATATTTGCTTTCAGGGAGAAAAAAATAAAGGAGAAGAAATCATCGTGTTTTACGATACGTAGCCGCCGCCAAGCCCTAAAACCTCTCGGGAGGGCTGATCTGGAGTCCGTTCGGGGCTCTGCAGAGGGGGATTCGTCGCCGTCGTCATCCTCAACCATCCTCCATCACCAATTTCATGATGCTCACCGCCGTGCGTAAGTAATTCCATCGTAGGCTTGCTGGACGGAGATGGGTTGGATGAGATCTATCATGTAATTGAGTTAGTTTTGTTAGGGTTTGATCCCTAGTATCCACTATGTTCTGAGATTAATGTTGCTATGACTTTGCTATGCTTAATGCTTGTCACTAGGGCCCGACTGCCATGATTTCAGATCTGAACCTATTATGTTTTCATGAATATATTTGTGTTCTTGATCCTATCTTGTAAGTCTATAGTCACCTACTATGTGTTATGATCCGAAACCTCAAGTGACAATAATCGGGACCACTCCCGGTGATGACCATAGTTTGAGGAGTTCATGTATTCACTATGTGCTAATGCTTTGTTCCGGTTCTCTATTAAAAGGAGGCCTTAATATCCCTTAGTTTCTGTTAGGACCCTGCTGCCACGGGAGGGTAGGACAAAAGATGTCATGCAAGTTCTTTTCCATAAGCACGTATGACCACATTCGGAATACATGCCTACATTACATTGATGAATTGGAGCTAGTTCTGTGTCGCCCTATGTTATGACTGTTACATGATGAACCGCATCCGGCATAATTATCCATCACCGATCCAATGCCTACGAGCTTTCCATATACTGGTTTACGCTTATTTACTTCCCCGTTGCTACTGTTACAATCACTACAAAACACCAAAATATTACTTTTGCTTTCATTACTCTTTTGTTACCATTAACACTATTATCATATTACTTTGCTACTAAACACTTTGCTGCAGATATTAAGTTATCCAAGTGTGGCTGAATTGACAACTCAGTTGCTAATACTTGAGAATATTCTTTGGCTCCCCTTGTGTCGAATCAATAAATTTGGGTTGAATACTCTACCCTCGAAAGCTGTTGCGATCCCCTACACTTGTGGGTTATCAGAGGGATGGCTCGATAAGCCATGCAAAATACACATGACACCGGACACCGACCAACCCACAGCCTTAGAGCATGTTGGATACTCCGGCAAGTGGCCAAAAGCGGCGTGGACATCCTCACCAAAAACACCTCAGAGCAACGTCCCCCGAACGGCGACGACCTCAGAGTATTGACGGTCTTCGAGACTTTCGCTTCAAACAATCGGCACAAGAGGGCACTCGGCGACCTCGCCGAAGTCTGCCAAGTCACAGCAGTAAACCCCTGGAACGACACGGCCATAACTTTCAATGCCAGTGACGAACCAAAATTCCGGTTATTTCGGGCACCAACCGCCCTGGTCCACAATCCAATTGTGGACGGCTTTTGGCTCACTGAAGTGCTCATGGACGGCGGCAGCGGACTAAACCTCATCTACGAGGATACACTCAACAAAATGGAAATATACAGGAACCGCATCGAGCAAAGTAGCACGACCTTCCAAGGGATTATTCCCAGCCGGGAAGCACGATGTGCGGGGAAAATCACAATCGACATGGTATTCGGCACGCCGGAGAATTATCGGTCCGAAGAGATAACCTTCCAAGTGGCCCTTTCAACAGTGGATATCACGCCCTGTTGGGGCGAGATGCATTCACATGCTTCCAAGCTATACCTCATTACGGGTACATGAAGCTCAAGATGCCCAGGCCCAAAGGTATTATCACTCTCGTCAGCGATCGGGACATAGCTCTCCACACCGAAAACAAAACGGCATCCCTGGCCCTCGAGGCACTGTCCGAGGCCCTCGCGGCCGAAGAGTTAACCGCACTACGCTCCACGGTGGATAGGGACGATGTAATTCTTGATAAGCGGCCCAAATCCACCTCCTTAAAACCAGCAGAAGAAATAGTCAAATTTCAAGTCCACCCGACGGACCCCAAGAAGGTGGCTTCCATCGGGGCGCATCTAGACCTAACGGTTGACGCTGCACTAAGAGTGTTCCTACACGAAAACTGGGACATATTCACCTGGCACCCTTCTGATATGCCAGGGATCCCACGCAGGCTGGCCGAACACAGCCTCAATATATTGAAGGGATATAAGCCGGTCAAGCAAAAACTGCGGCGCTTTTCCGAACCCAAACGACAAGCTATGGGTGAGGAGCTAGCCAAGTTAATCGAGGCCGGGTTCATCAGAGAAATAAAACACTCGGACTGGCTAGCAAACCTGGTGATGGTGCCAAAGAAGGATAAATCCTGGCGCCTGTGCGTCGATTTCAAAGACCTCAACAAGGCCTGAACTAAGGATCCCTTCCCCCTCCCCCGCATCAATCAGATCATCGATGCTACCGCAGGACACGACTTACTGTGTTTCCTTGAGCATACTCTGGATACCATCAAATAAAAATGAAGGAGTCCGATCAAGCCGCAACGGCATTCATTACCCCATACATGCCTTTCTGCTTCAACACTATGCCCTTCGGGCTAAAAAACGCCAGCGCCACCTACCAACGCATGATTCAAACATGCCTGGAGAAACAAATCAGCAAGACAGTTGAAGCATATGTGGATGACATAGTCATCAAGACTAGGCACGTCAAGTCATTAATAGACGACCTACGTCTCACATTCGAGAACCTCCGCACATATGACATCAAGCTCAATCCGGAAAAGTGTGTTTTCAGCGTTCCCGATGGAAAACTGCTGGGCTTCATCGTTTCAAATAGAGGAATTGAGGCAAATCCAGCCAAAATCCAGGCTTTATCACAATTGGCTATACCAACAGATCTTAAATAGGTCCAAAAACTAGCCGGATGCATGGCAGCTTTAAGCCGCTTTATCTCCAGATTAGGCGAAAAAGCATTGCCACTTTATCGCCTTCTCCGACGCACTGACCACTTCGAGTGGACGGATGTGGCAACGACTGGACTGGAAGAAATAAAGGCTCTTTTAGCAAGCAACCCAATCCTGGCCACGCCAAACCTCGGCAAACCAATGTTATTATACATCTCTGCAACACACCATGTGGTGAGCGCGGTGCTCGTGGTTGAGTGAGAGGCGGATGGACACAAATTCCCACTCCAGAATTATGTATACTACGTATCCACTTTCCTCTCACCATGCAAATCCGGTACCCCCATTACCAAAAGATAGCATATGTGGTCTTCATGGCATCCCGGAAGCTACGCCACTACTTCTAAGAGTGCTCTATTATGGTGGCTTCCAAAGTACCACTCAATGACATAATAAATAACCGCGATGCTACGGGCCCGATTGCTAAGTGGGCCATTGAGCTCCTTCCATTCGACATAACATACAAACTGCACCGAGCCATTAAATCCCAAGTATTGGCCGACTTCGTCGCCGAATGGACAGAGGTCGAACTCCCAAAAGAGTATGGCACATATTCCAACTGGGTCATGCACTTCGATGGCTCTAAAATATCGGCCGGCTTAGGGGAAGGCGTTGTCCTAACGTCCCCCACTGGTGACACAGTCGAGTACATACTCTAAATATTATACACAGACTCCAACAATGCAGACCAATACGAGGCCTTATTGCATGGTCTGCGGATGGCTGCCTCCATGGGCATACAATGCCTGGAGGTGCGCGGGGATTCGAATCTCGCAATATCCCAAATAAATGGAGACTTCGACGCCAAAGATCCGAAGATGGTGGCCTATCGTAACGCCGTACTCAAAATATCAGCTCGGTTTGAGGGACTCGAGTTTCATCATGTGGCCCGGGAAAGCAATCAAGCGGCGGATGTCCTTGCTCGCATGGGCGCCAAGCGTGACCCTGTCCCGCCTAACATCTTTTTGGAAAGGCTCTTCAAGCCATCCGTGGTGTGGCAGGATGAGAGCGGCAACACTATTCCGGATCCGATTATACCCCCATATTCGGAACACAATATCAATATAATCAGAGGCTCAGCCACCGAAATAACATCATCGGCCCATCTAATAATGGCAGTAATTGCCCCATGGAACGAACCCTTCTTGGCCTACCTTAATAGGTGAGAGCTCCCTGAGGACCAGAATGAGGCTCGCTGCATTGTTCGGCGCTCGAAAGCCTACAAGGTCCATGACGAAGAGCTCTACAAGAAAAGTGCTACCGGAGTCCTTCAAAGGTGTATTTCCGAAGAGGGACGACAACTCCTAGCCGAAATCCATGCTGGCCTCGACGGTCACCACGCCGCAGCTCGGGCCCTTGTAAGTAAGGCTTTCCGTACAGGTTTGTTTTGGCCAACGGCCCGAGCATATGCACTGATGCTAATGATATGCAAAGCCACAAGCTTGGGGATGTTATGTTTGATGAAGATGATTTGTTTAGTCGCCCAAGTTTTGATGAGAATATTTATTATGATGAAAGCATGCCTCCTATTTATGATGATTATATTGATGAATGTGGGTTTGGAAGAGTGTCAACTTTAGGAAGTAATGATCCCACTATTTTTGAGGGTGTTGAATCTTATTATGATAATTATGAAAGTGGATTTGGAGTGGTCATGACTTTATTTAGTGATGAATCCACTATTTCAGAAGATGTTCCAATTGATTATGAGAACAAAGTTGCTATCTATGATGATTATCGTGATGACTTGTATGCTATTAAGAATAATGATAACCATGAAACTTGTCATCATGATTTTAATTTTGAATTGGAGTATGGCTCACATGATAGTTATTTTGTTGAGTTTGCTCCCACTACCATTCATGAGAAGAAGTTTGCTTATGTGGAGAGTAATAAAAATTCTATGGTTGTGCATCATGAAAATAGTGCTTATGTGATAGTTATATTGTTAAATTCATTCATGATAATACTGAAATTTTTTATTAGGGAGGAATATATGCTTGTAGGAATTGCAATAATATCAAGTTCCTCTCTATGTGCTTAAAGTTTTGAAGTTATGCTTCTTTTGCCTTCCTATGCTAGTTGATTATTGTTCCCATAAGTTGTTTGCTCACAAAATCCCTATGCATAGGAAGTGGGTTAGACTTAAATGTGCTAGTCATATTCTTCACGATGCTCTCTTTATGTTTCAATTGTTATCTTTTATGTGAGCGTCATTGAAATCATCATGCCTAGCTAGGGGCGTTAAACCTTAGCTCTTGTTGGGAGGCAACCCAATTTTATTTTTGTTTCTTGCTTTTTGGTTCTGTTTAGTAATAAATAAATCATCCAGCCTCTGGTTAGATTTGGTTTTATATTTTAATTAGTGTTTGTGCCAAGTAAGACCTATATGATCTTCTTGGATGATAATTATTTGATCTTGCTGAAAAAGACAGAAACTTTCCGCTCATGGAAACAATTGTTAAAAATCAGCAGAAGGCGATAAAATACTGGTTCCAATTAAAGTAGATCAATAATCAAATTATCTAGGTTGTCCTATTTTGGTAGAATTTTTGAGTTACAGAAAGTTTGCGTTTGATACAGATTACTACAGACTGTTCTGTTTTTGACAGATTCTGTTTTGTGTGTGTTGTTTGCTTATTTTGATGAATCTATGGCTAGTATCGGAGGCTATGAACCATAGAGAAGTTGGAATACAGTAGGTTTAACACCAACATAAATAAAGAATGATTTCATTACAGTACCTTTAAGTGGTGGTTTGTTTTATTTCGCTAACGGAGCTCATGAGATTTTCTGTTGAGTTTTGTGTTGTGAAGTTTTCAAGTTTTGGGTAAAGATTCGATGGACTATGGAATAAGGAGTGGCAAGAGCCTAAGCTTGGGGATTCCCAAGGCACCCCAAGGTAATATTCAAGGACAACCAAGAGCCTAATCTTGGGGACGCCCCGGATGGCATCCCCTCTTTCGTCTTCGTTCATCGGTAACTTTACTTGGAGCTGTATTTTTATTCACCACATGATATTTGTTTTGCTTGGAGCGTCATTTTCTTTTGTTAGTGTTTTCTTGCTGTTATATAGAATAATGTTTTGCATCTCTAGTTTCAATAAAAATGTCAAGGATAGCCTTTACCATGCTTATTTTGCAAGTATACATGTTTCTGTTTCAAAACAGAAAGTTTATCACCGTTGCAAAAATTCCCTAGAAAAGCCAGAATACGATAAAATGTTGAAACTTTTTGCATAATAAGCTCTGATAAATTTTCTATAGTGTGGTAGAATTTCATAATGTTTGGAGTTAGGGAAGTATGACGAATCTTGCATTCTTTACATACCATACAGTTTTGGCAGATTGCTGTTATGTTTGCATTGTTTGCATATGTTTGCTTGGTTAATGATTCTATTTGAGGATAGGAGTATTAAATATGCAGAGGCATTTAGTATGCAATGTTGAATAATATATTTAGTGATTTGTTACAGTAGAAAATGATAAGTTTTTTGCATTATCGCACGAGTTCTTGTTGAGTTTGGTGTGGATGAAGCTTTCGAGATTTAGGAAACCGTGATATGAGAGGAATTAAGGAGACACAAAATCTCAAGCTTGGGGATGCCCAAGGCACCCCAAGATAATATTTCAAGAAGTCTCAAGCATCTAAGCTTGGGGATGCCCCAGTAGGCATCCCACCTTTATTCTTCAACAATTATCGGTTAGTATCGGTTGGGCCTAAGATTTTGCTTCTTCACATGATGAGTGCTATCCTTGAAATGTCGTTTTATTTTGTTTTTCTAGTTGTTTGAATAATATCCCAAGATCTGAAATTCTTAAATGAGAGAGAGTCTTCACATAGCTACATAATTATTTAACTACTCATTGATCTTCACTTATATCTTTTTGGAGTAGTTTGTCATTTACTCGTGTGCTTCACTTATATCCTATGAGTAAATGGTTGAATGATTTGAATGTCATAAATCTGAAATTATATATGTTTCATATGCCTTTCCCATGGGGAGTAATGCCTTCACATATAAGAAGTAGAGGTGGTAATTTTTTTGAAGGTTAGCAAACATTGTATTGGTCACTTGAACAATTCATGAAATAATATTGAAGGAAGAGAGATTTCACATATAAATATACTATCTTGGGCATCTTCTATGATTGTGATCCCCATTAATTATTTTCAAACTTGATCAAATTAGTTGAAGTTGGACAAGCAAGAGAATTTAATGAGTTATGTTTGGGTATATTTGTATAAGTTATATTGTTATGGATCCTCTAACATGTGGTGCTTGCTATTTAGAATCCTTTGCTAGCCAAAATATATGTACTAAGCGGGAATACTGCTTGTGCATCCAAATTCCTTGAACCAAGTTTATTCCATGAGTGTCCACCATATCTACCTATATGCGGTATTTACCTGCCGTTCCAAGTAAATTTGCATGTGCCAAACTCTAAACCTTCAAATAATAATCTATTTTGTATGCCCGAATCGCTCATGTAGCGACTAGGGGCTGTCAGTATCTTCCATGCTAGGTTGTTTATTCTCACGATGAGTGGACTCCGCTCATCATTCACGAGAAAATGGCTGGTAACTGGGATGACTAGTCCTATGATCAAAAGATCAAAAACAAATTCGCAAATAATTTAAACAAAACTCCCCCAGGAATGTTGATAGTTGGACGACACAAGCCGTGGAGTGTGAATGTTGGTGGAGGGGGAGTAAAAACTTTACCTTTCTGTGTGGGAACCGTCTATAATGTATCTAGTATGGAAGATATTGGGAACTCTTGGTCGTTATGTTGACAATGAAAGCATAGATCTCAAAATTATTTTCATCTCTGTTTTTGCTTCGAGCTCTGGCACCTCTGCAAATCCGTGCTTACCTTCTGCAAAGGGCCTATCTTTTACTTTTATGCAAGAGTCAGTAGTATTCCTTCTCATTCCAACCCACTCTTTAGTTGGCAAGCATCATGTGATGGAAAGATCTAAGCATATATGGCCATTCAAATATATTTGATCATGAATTATTATTGTTGACAATTAGCTATATGATAAATAAGTTGGGAGGCGAAACATTAAGCCCCTATCTTTCTCTGTGTTCGATGGATGCTATTTGTTCTAAAAATATGCTTTGAGTGGTAGCAATCATGGAAGACTAAATGATAGTTGAGTATGTGAAGTTTGCGGAATCAAAGCTCTGACATAGACTCTTCCTGAAAATAAGATGAATTGTCTAGAAAGTTTATGATCTATACTTTAACATGTGAATAGTTTGTTACTTGATCATGCAAAGTTTTATGATATGAGCTACTGTTATGACATATAATGATGCTAGAAAAGGTGATTGAAATTATCACTGATCAAACTTGTGCACCTGCTAGCATTCCCACTTCATAAATTCTTTCTTTTATCATTTACCTACTCGAGGACGAGCAGGAATTAAGCTTGGGGGTGTTGATACGTATCCAACGTATCTATAATTTATGAAGTATTCGTGCTATTATATTATCCATCTTGGATGTTTAATGGGCTTTACTATGCACTTTTATATTATTTTTGGGACTAACTTATTAACCCGAGCCAAGTGCCGCTTACATTTTTCTCCTTGTTTCAGTGTTTCGCAGAAAAGGAATATCAAACGGAGTCCAAACAGAATGAAACCTTTGGGAGAGTTATTTTTGGGACGGAAGCAATCCAGAAGACATGGAGTGTATGTAAGGGAAGCAACTAGGAAGGCAAGAGGCAGGGGGCGCCCCCCTGGGCGCGCCCTCTACCCTCATGGGCCCCTCGTGGCTCCCCTTACCGACTTCTTTCGCCTATATATACCCATATACCCTAAAACCATTGGGCAGCAGAATAGATTGGGAGTTCCGCCGCCGCAAGCCTCTCTAGCCACAAAAAACCAATCGGGACCCTGTTCTGGCACGCTACCGGAGGGGGGATCCCTCACCGGTGGCCATCTTCATCATCCCGGCGCTCTCCATGACGAGGAGGGAGTAGTTCACCCTTGGGGCGGAGGGTATGTACCAGTAGCTATGTTTTTGATCTCTCTCTCTCGTGTTCTTGAGGTGGTACGATCTTGATGTATCACGAGCTTTTCTACTATTGTTGGATCTTATGATGTTTCTCCCCCTCTACTCTCTTGTAATGCATTGAGTTTTCCCATTGAAGTTATCTTATCGGATTGAGTCTTTAAGGATTTGAGAACAATTGATGTATGTCTTGCATGTGCTTATCTCTGGTGACAATGGGATATCACGTGATCTACTTGATGTATGTTTTGGTGATCAACTTGCGGGTTCCGCCCATGAACCTATTGATGTCTACTACACAACCTTCTTCTTGTAGACGTTGTTGGGCCTGCAAGTGCACAGGTTTGTAGGACAGTAGCAAATTTCCCTCAAGTCGATGACCTAAGGTTTATCAATCCATGGGAGGCGTAGGATGAAGATGGTCACTCTCAAACAACCCTGCAACCAAATAAAAAAGAGTCTCTTGTGTCCCCAACACACCCAATTTAATGTAAATTGTATAGGTGCACTAGTTCGGCGAAGAGATGGTGATACAAGTGCAATATGGATGGTAGATATAGGTATTTGTAATCTGAAATAATAAAAACAGCAAGGCAACTAATGGTAAAAGTGAGAGTAAACGGTATTGCAATGATCGGAAACAAGGCCTAGGGCTCATACTTTCACTAGTGCAAGTTCTCTCAACAATAATAACATAGATAGATCATATAACAATCCCTCAACATGCAACAAAGAGTCACTCTAAAGCCACTAATAGTGGAGAACAAACGTAGAGATTATGGTAGGGTACGAAACCACCTCAAAGCTATTCTTTCAGATCGATCTATAAAAGAGTTCGTACTAGAATAACACCTTAAGACACAAATCAATCAAAACCCTAATGTCACCTAGATACTCCATTGTCACCTCAAGTATCCGTGGGCATGAGTATACGATATGCATCACACAATCTCAGACTCATCCAACCAACACAAAGTACTTCAAAGAGTGCCCCAAAGTTTCTACCGGAGAATAACGACGAAAACGCAGCCAACCCCTATGCATAGGTTCATGGGCGGAACCCGCAAGTTGGTCACAAAAACATACATCAAGTGGCACATGATATCCCATTGTCACCACAGATAAGCACGGCAAGACATACATCAAGTGTTCTCATAAAAGACTCAATCCGATAAGATTACTTCAAGGGGAAAACTCAATTCATTACAAGAGAGTAGAGGGGGAGAAGAAACATAATATCCAGCTATAATAGCAAAGCTCGCGATACATCAAGATCGTGCCATAGAGGGAACACGGGAGAGAACACGAGAGAGAGAGATCAAACACATAGCTACTGGTACATACCCTCAGCCCCGAGGGTGAACTACTCCCTCCTCGTCATGGAGAGCGCCGGGATGATGAAGATGGCCACCGGTGATGGGTTCCCCCTCCGTGAGTCTTGGAATAGGGTCCCGATTGGTTTTTGGTGGCTACAGAGGCTTGCGGCGGCGGAACTCCCGGTCTATCTTCTGTTCTGGAAGTTTTACGATACGTAGGTATATATGGGTGGAGCTTCAGGGGCTTCGGGGGCCCCACGAGGCAGGGGCGCGCCCCAGGGGGGTGGGCGCGCCCCCCACCCTCGTGAGCACCTCCCTTCTTTCCTGACGTGCACTCCAAGTCCATCGGGTGGCTTTCCTTCCAAAAATAACTTCTCCAGTTGATTTCGTTCCGTTTGACTCCGTTTGATATTCCTTTTCCTCGAAACCTTTGAAATAGACAAAAAACAACAAATCTGGGCTCGGCCTCCGGTTAATAGGTTAGTCCCAAAAATAATATAAAAGTGGATAATAAAGCCCAATATTGCCAAAAACATTAGATAATATAGCATGGAGCAACAAAAATTATAGATACGTTGGAGACGTATCAAGCATCCCCAAGCTTAATTCCTGCTCGTCCTCGAGTAGGTAAATGATAAAAAGATAATTTTTTATGTGGAATGCTAGTTGGCATAATTTCATTGTAATTCTTCTTAATTGTGATATGAATATTCAGATCCGAAAGCTTCAAGACAAAAGTTTAATATTGACATAAAAATAATAATACTTCAAGCATACTAACTAAGCAATTATGTCTTCTCAAAATAACATGGCCAAAGAAAGTTATCCTTACAAAATCATATAGTCTGGCTATGCTCCATCTTCCCACACAAAATATTTAAATCATGCACAACCCCGATGACAAGCCAAGCAATTGTTTCATACTTTAACATTTTCAAAACTTTTTCGATCTTCACGCAATACATGAGCGTGAGCCATGGATATAGCACTATATGTGGAATAGAATGGTGGTTGTGGAGAAGACAAAAGAGGGGAAGATAGTCTCACATCAACTAGGCGTATCAACGGGCTATGGAGATGCCCATCAATAGATATCAATGTGAGTGAGTAGGGATTGCCATGCAATGGATGCACTAGAGCTATAAGTATATGAAAGCTCAACAAAAGAAACTAAGTGGGTGTGCATCCAACTCGCTTGCTCACGAAGACCTAGGGCATTTTGAGGAAGCCCATCATTGGAATATACAAGCCAAGTTCTATAATGAAAAATTCCCACTAGTGTATGAAAGTGACAAAATGAGAGACTCTCTATCATGAAGATCATGGTGCTACTTTGAAGCACAAGTGTGGTAAAAGGATAGTAGCATTGCCCCTTCTCTCTTTTTCTCTCATTTTTTATTTTTTTTGATTTTTTTATTTGGGCCTTTTCTCCTTTTTTATGGCCTCTTTTATTTATTTTATTTTTTGTCCGGAGTCTCATCCCGACTTGTGGGGGAATCATAGTCTCCATCATCCTTTCCTCACTGGGACAATGCTCTAAAAATGATGATCACCACACTTTTATTTTCTTACAACTCAACAATTACAACTCGATACTTAGAACAAAATATTACTCTATATGAATGCCTCCGTGATGTGCAGGATGTGCAATGACTCATGAGTGACATGTATGAAAGAATTATGAATGGTGGCTTTGCCACAAATACGATGTCAACTACATGATCATGCAATTGCAATATGACAAAAGTAAAGTATGTCATGATGATGATGAACGGAATGGTGGAAAGTTGCATGGCAATATATCTCGGAATGGCTATGGAAATGCCATACTAGGTAGGTATGGTGGCTGTTTTGAGGAAGATATAAGGAGGTTTATGTGTGATAGAGCGTATTGTATCACGGGGTTTGGATGCACCGGCAAAGTTTGCACCAACTCTCAAGGTGAGAAAGGGCAATGCACGGTACCGAAGAGGCTAGCAAAGGCGAAAGGGTGAGAGTGCGTATAATCCATGGACTCAACATTAGTCATAAAGAATTCATATACTTATTGCAAAAATTTAGAAGTCATCAAAAATCAAGTACTACGCGCACGCTCCTAGGGGGATAGATTGGTAGGAAAATACCATCGCTCGTCCCCGACCGCCACTCATAAGGAAGACAATTAATAAATAAATCATGCTCCCACTTCATCGCATAACGGTTCACCCTACGTGCATGCTACGGGAATCACAAACTTTAACACAAGTATTTCTCAAATTCACAACTACTCAACTAGCATGACTGTAATATCACCATCTTCATATCACAAAACAATTATCAAGCTTCAATCTTTTCTTAGTATTCATCACACTCATAAGAATTCTTACAAATCTTGTATTCTTAGCATATTATGATTATTTAAGCAAATTACCATGCTATTTAAGACTCTCAAAATAATATAAGTGAAGCATGAGAGTTCATCTATTTCTTCAAAATAAAACTACCACCATGCTCTAAAAGATATAAGTGATGCACTAGAGCAAAACTACTCCGAAAGATATAAGTGAAGATCAATGAGTAGTCGAATAATTATGTAACTATGTGAAGACTCTCTAACATTAAGGAATTTCAGATCTTGGTATTGTATTCAAACAGCAAGCAAAACAAAATAAAATGACAATGCAAGGATAGCACAATTCATGTGAAGAAGCAAAAACTTAGGCTCAACCGATACTAACCGATAGTTATTGAAGAAGAAAGGTGGGATGCCTACCGGGGCATCCCCAAGCTTAGATGCTTGAGACTTATTGAAATATTATCTTGGGGTGCCTTGGGATTCCCCAAGCTTGAACTTTTGTGTCTCCTTAATTCCTCTCATATCATGGTTTCTCTTTTTATCAAAAGCTTCATTCACAACAAACTCAACAAGAACTCGTGAGATAGGTTAGTATAAACCAATGCAAAACCTTATCATTTACTACTGTAACAAATCACTAAAATTATTATTCAACATTGCTTACTAAATGACTCTGCATATTTAATAATCCTATCCTTAAATAGAATCATTAAAAAAGCGAACATATGCAAACAATGCAAACATAACAGCAATCTGCCAAACCAGTATAGTCTGTAAAGAATGCAAGAGTATCAATACTTCCCTGACTCCAAAAATTATGAACTAAAATTACCACTGTAATAAATTTATCAGATCTCAATATGCAAAAATATTCAACATTATACCACTCTCTGAATTTTCTAGGGAATTTTTGCAACAGCGGTAAACTTTCTGTTTTTAAACAGCAACATGTATACTAGCAAAATAAGCATGGCAAAGGCTATCCTTGACTTTTTTATTGAAACTAATGATGCAAAACACTAATATAAATAACATAAAACAAATACTAACAAAATAAAATGACGCTCCAAGCAAAACACATATCATGTGGTGAATAAAAATATAGCTCCAAGTAAAGTTACCGATGAACGAAGATTTAAAGAGGATGCCATCCGGGGCATCCCCAAGCTTAGGCTCTTGGTTATCCTTTAATATTACCTTGGGGTGACTTGGGCATCCCCAACCTTAGGCTCTTGCCACTCTTTATTCCATAGTCCATCGAATCTTTACCCAAAACATGAAAATTCACAACACAAAACTTAACAGAAGATCTCGTGAGCTCCGTTAGCGAAAGAAAACAAAACACCACTTCAAGGTACTGTAATGAACTCATTATTTATTTATATTGGTGTTAAAACTACTGTATTCCAACTTCTCTATGGTTTATAAACTATTTTACTAGCCATAGATTCATCAAAATAAGCAAACAACACAATGAAAACAGAATCTGTCAAAAACAGAACAGCCTGTAGTAATCTGTAACTAACGCAAACTTCTGGAAATCCAAAAATTCCAAAATAAATTGGTGGATCTGAGGAATTTGTCTAGTAATCATCTGCAAAAAGAATCAACTAAATAGCACTCTCCAATAAAACGTTCTAGCTAACCTCGTGAGCGCTAAAGTTTCTGTTTTTTACAGCATGATCATAAAGACTTCACCCAAGTCTTCCCAAAGGTTCTACTTGGCACAAACACTAATTAAAACACAAAACCTCATCTAAACAGAAGCTAGATGGATTATTTATTCCTAAACAGGACCAAAAAGCAAGAAACTAAAATAAAATTGGGTTGCCTCCCAACAAGCGCTATCGTTTAATGCCCCTAGCTAGGCATTATGATTTCAATGATGCTCACATAAAAGATAAGAATTGAAACATAAAGAGAGCATCATGAAAAATATGACTAGAACATTTAATTCTAACCCACTTCCCATGCATAGGGATTTTGTGAGCAAACAACTTATGGGAATAAGAATCAACTTGCATAGGAAGGTGAAATAAGCATAACTTCAAAACTTTAAGCACATAGAGAGGAAACTTGATATTATTGCAATATGTAGAAGCATATGATCGTCTGTCATAATAATTTTCAGTAGCATCATGAATGAATTCAACAATATAACCAGCACCTAAAGCATTCTTTTCATGATCCAGAAGCATAGAAAATTTACTACTCTCCACATAAGCAAATCTATTCTCATCAATAGTAGTGGGAGCACACTCAACAAAATAACTATCATGTGATTGAAAATTAAGATCAAGATGACAAGTTTCATGGTTATAATTATTCTTTATAGCATACGTGTCATCACAATAATCATCATAAATAGGAGGCATGCTTTCATCATAATAAATTTGCTCATCAAAACTTGGGGGAGAAAAAAAATATCATCTTCATCAAACATAGCTTCCCCAAGCTTGTGGCTTTGCATATCATTAGCATCATGGATATTCAAGGAATTCATACTAACAACATTGCAATCATGCTCATCATACAAAGATTTAGTGCCAAAATTTTTAATGCATTCTTCTTCTAACACTTTGGCACAATTTTCCTTCCCATCATACTCACGAAAGATATTAAAAAGATGAAGCGTATGAGGTAAACTCAATTCCATTTTTTTTGTAATTTTCTTTTATAAACTAAACTAGGGCTAAAACAAGAAACAAAAACAAGCACTCACCTCCCCGGCAACGGCGCCAGAAAAGATCTTAGTTGACGGGGTGTGAGTGCTGCTTACCTAGCCTCCCCGGCAACGGCGCCAGAAAAGAGCTTGATGTCTACTACACAACCTTCTTCTTGTAGACGTTGTTGGGCCTGCAAGTGCACAGGTTTGTAGGACAGTAGAAAATTTCCCTCAAGTGGATGACCTAAGGTTTATCAATCCGTGGGAGGCGTAGGATGAATATGGTCTCTCTCAAACAACCCTGCAACCAAATAACAAAGAGTCTCTTGTGTCCCCAACACACCCAATACAATGGTAAATTGTATAGGTGCACTAGTTCGGCGAAGAGATGGTGATACAAGTTGTCAGTGTAGGAAAGACACCTATGGGATCACAAGAATCCCTACTACGGTTGCGGGGCGCGGGGGTCGTGAGAAGAGCGGATCGAACAGATAGCACACGGTCTGTTTATCCAGGTTCGGTCCGCGGGGATGCGTAAAACCCTACTCCTGGTTTGGTGGTTTGTTTAGCTGTGTTCTTGAGCTAGCAAAGGGGCGTGAGGAGCTCCAAAAAGCCGAATCCTCCTCCTGGTCGCCTTGGGCCTCCTTTTATAAGGAAAGGGGTTGCCACAGTGGCACACAGGACGTGGAAAGGGTACAGTGGTGCGAGTTTATCCCTTGCATTACATGACAGGGTGCCATTAATGCGTCTAGCTTAGGTGTCCTTGCTTTATCGGGGACGGGGGGAGAGCCCTGTCTCGTCTGTCGCCGCTCCCTCTCGTGTTGACACGCGCCCTGGCCAGCGGTGCCCGCGGTGCCATGTAGGCAGGCAGGCAGCTGAGGTGGCGCAATGGTGGGTCTCCACGAAGATCTGCTTGCCGCCACGCAGGTGCCTGCCCAACTGGTCGGGTCGGCAACTGTATGCGAATGGCGGTGAAGGTTTAATTGGCGTGGGCCTGATGGTGGCCCTACGGGTGCCCTTGGCAAGGGCCTCATCGTAGCCCCGGCAATGGTCTTGCCTGGGACCCCGGCAAGAGTCTTGTCGTGGCGCCTGCTGTCATCCCCGGCAGGGCTCTTGCCGGGGGCCTTGTGGTCCTCCTTGGCTGGGATCCCGCCAAGGGTCATCGTCTTCTATAGTGTGTATCTGATCTTAAATGTCTTCACAAAGATCTGCATGCCACCACAGGGATGTCTCCCGAATCCTTGCCCCATGGGGGTAGCGGACTCAAGGGTGATTCACTCCGTAGGTGTGGGGCGAGCTGCCCCTGCAAGGGTCTTGCCGGGTTTGCTAAAATTGCTCCCCGGCAAGGATCTTGTCGGGGGAGTCCGCTCCGTCCCCTTTGCTCTTTGTGGTCTTGGTCTTGGCGTTGTTCTGTTCCTCTTGAGCTTTGGCCTTACCTTGGCTCACCTCCGTTGCATAGCTCAGTGTGGCGTTGTCCGTGGCTCAGACTGCCCGTGCACAGTTATAGGGGTACAAAAAAGCATACCCCTCTTTTTGTACACGGAGAGGAGCCCCCGGGCCTGGGCCACACGTAAGCGCAATCGCGTCGTTGGGCTAGGCCCAAAAACGGTGCGCGGGCAGGCGGGGTAGTTTTTACCGCGGTAAGTCTTTTCGCGTGCTGCGCTTCCCGTGCCTCCCGCGCGTGGCTCGGCATGGGAGGCGTGCATGACGTGGGCGGCATGCGCGAGGCTGAGCTCTGCGCGCATGTGTCACGTCGTAGTAAAAGGGGGCGGTTCGCGCCTTCCCCATAAACGAAGGGAGGCGTGGAGGCGCGGCCCATTTACTGAGCGGGGCCGGGGCGTGGTCTTCAAGGCGTCCACTCCCCACGATCACGGGGTGGGGAGAGGTCACCTCACCCATCGCCTCGGTCCCGCATGCCCGCTACGTGGTTCTCATGCGAGCGGGGTGGCGAACGGTGAAGGCGGGAAACCTGGCCGTCGCGGGCCGGGGCAGCGGGTTGGTCCCAGTTCCCTGTGCCTTCCACGTCTTGATTGGCCGAGAGGGGCGGCCGTGCCCCCACCCCGTTCCTTTATAAGGAGCGGGTGGGGGGGGACGGCATCCCGTACTCTTCCATGTTCTCCTTCCTTCAGCTTCTGCTCCCCCTCCTTCCATCCGCCATGGAGAGAGGGAATCCTGGTTCTTCAACGGTGGCGGCAAGGGTCGCCGCTCGACAACGCATCCTTCCTTCTCCTTCACCTGTGGTGGCAGAGCCAGCCGCGAGGGGAAGGGGGAGGGGGCGAGGCCGCGGCGAGGCCGTGGACGAGGCCGAGGCGCTCAGGGAAGAGGAGAACGGGGTGGCACGCCGGTCCCGCCTCCGCCAGTAGTTCCCCCTCCCACGGAGGGCCATGTTGGCGATGATACTTGCGAGTTCTTCGTCAGGCTGCGCCGGCCATCTCGTCATCGTCTCCGTCTCCCGACTCCATTCGCGAGCGAGATGGAGCTGGATCCGCCGGAGTCATTGCGGTTGCACATGAGGGGCTGTTGGATCAGTGGTATGCGAGTTCGCGTCGACTTTCAAGCCCCTCACGTGATGTACCTTGGTCGAGGGTGTGTCGGTGTACTAGAGTAGGGGTACCCTAGTATCCCGAACTTGTGCACGGGCAGTTGCAGCCCTCCGCGGCAAGGCTTACCGGGTGACCACCAAGATCCTCCGTGGTAACTTTGGAGCAATTCAAGACCCCGGCAAGAGGAGCTTGCCGGGAAGGCCACCCAAGGCACATAGGAGACAAGGCCCCGGTAAGAGGAGCTTGCCGGGAAGGCCACCCTGTGCACTTACATCGACAAGGCCCGGCAAGAGGAGCTTGCAAAGGCCCGATGAGCGACAAGCTTCCGGGCGCGACAAGATAACAACCGCGGCAAGGCGCTTGCCGCGCATCATCTCTGCATTTCCTACGCTCCAAGACATCCACTAACGTGTCGCCTGGGCCTTTCCAGCGTAGCGGCGTGGCGAGAAATGCAGCCAGCGGTGCAAGGTGGCAAGCAGCGCTGACAAGTTTGCCATCGTGGCGAACGGTGGCGCCCCTGGCGGTCCCTGTTTGCACTGTTAGGGCGACTAGACGGGCATTTAATGCCTTTGTCCCCTGCCGTCAGGGTTAGGTATAATACACTGTACACTGTACAAGTAGGTGTACCAACCACTATTTTTCCATTTGTACCCCCGTCTACGTTGCCACCTGTCGGAGCCCCTTGTGCATATAAAAGGAGGCCCATGCGCAACGTAGAAGGGGTTGGTTGGTCGATCAGTTCCCTCCATGCTGAGTCTCGTTAGCAGCTCGTCTGTACTGTAGCATTCGAGCGCTCCTGAGCAAGAACGCAATACACCTAGACATGCAGCAGTAGGAGTATTATCTCTCCGGAGAGCTCCGAAGCTGGGTAAACCTCTCGCGTGCTTCGCCTCGATCTGCTCTTCGTGCGACCTCCGCTCCCCTCCGAACCGAAAGGGGCTCTGTCCGTCGGCCCCATAGGTGTTCGTGGGCCAGATCAGCCTGCCCCGACAGGGTGGAAGACGTTCGCTCACATCCACCGCTTGACGGCGGGGCTCACTCTCCATTTCAAGCTGATGGAGGGCGGCCTCCTCTCCGTCAAGGTCTTCGGGTGCTTCGGGACTCGGGCAAGGTGCTGCGTGGAGAGCTCTTCTGATAGCGAAGGCTCCTCCTCGAGCGGGAGTGGCGAAGAGGACAGCGGCATCGACGACGAGGGTAGCAGGCTGCAGGATGACATGTCCGACTAGGTGTCGAGTGCCGCTCCGTGCAGCACCGGCGATCCCATCATCCGTGTCGCCGGCTTCCTGAACTTCTCGGGGTCGTCTCCTTGGGCGGCTAGCGTTGGGAGGTTGCGGAAGAGGAAGAGGGCATGCGGCAAGGCCGTCAAATCGGAGCATGCGGGCACCAACGCCTTCGACGCATGCTGACGTCCTGCCGCCTCGTCGTCGAGCTCTACTTCCGGCGCCGCCATCACCATCCAGCCTTCGGACAGCCACCGAGATGTTCTCTTGGTGTCTTCTGCCACCCGTAGCTCGTCTAGGCGCCCCTTTTGCCCTTTTCGCCTCCTTGACCTGCCTCCTGAAGAGAGGGGCAAGAGAGGGGTTACGGGCACCTTATCTCTTTTTAGTTTGTAAGCCTTCGGGCCTTAGCTGAATTTAAAACTTGTAATCCCATCATTCATGTTTTTCATCCCCTATGGACTGTACCTGAGTGGAATGTTTTTAATGAACAAGGGATGCTTGCCGGGTCATTTGTTTGCGGGTAGAACCCACGACAAGGAGTAAATCCTTGATATACATAAGATAAACATTTCGTTGTTGCAACAGGCCCCGCCGTCTTCCCACTTCGCTCGACCTTTCTCACGCTTTCGGCGGAGGCAGGGATGAGGTGGGTTCAGGCTCCTCGTTTCATCCTTTTGCTGCCGCGACTACGACCAAACCTGGCCCCAGGAACGGGCCCTAGGGCCTAGAGTTTCAGGGGAGCATGGTAGCTTTGGGAAAAAACGAGGTTTCACATACCTCAGTCCATAAGGAAATGCATGACAAGGGATGAAAGACTTATCTGAAGTTGTAGCCCCCGGCAACTCTGGTTTGCCGTGGGTGAATCTTTGTACTCGCAGCCCCGATACCTTGGCTTGCCGGGTCTAGATGCCGACCGTCCCTCTTTTCTTTTTCGTCCTCAAGCGATCCGGCAAGGATATCTGTGAGTCATGCGAACCAAAGAAGACAAAAGGACGGCAAAGAGACGCACACTCGACCTCTAAGCTAGGGGTTAGTCGCTGCTGAGCACTATCAACCCTAACCAAGGGCAGAGACTCGACCTAGCATGCATGCTATAACTTAGGGCGTCGGCGCTTCATTTATTTATGCTCGTGGTCTGCACCGGCTTTGCAGAGGGTTACATGCATCATCGGCAATGCTACGTACAAAAGGTGGCTTGCCGGGGCACAGCGAGCCGCCGCCTTCACGGGTTTTTAAAACTTGCGAAGATGCTCAATGTTCCAGGATTTACTCACCGGAACAGCATCTTCGGTCTCTAGGCGGACTGCGCCGGGCCTGGTGACTCGTCTTACCCGATAAGGGCCTTCCCACTTTGGCGTCAACCTTTTGGAATTCTTGGCCGATTGAACACGCCGAAGGACAAGGTCGCCTTCCTCAAGGCTTCGGGCACGAACCTTGCGGCTATGGTAGCGGCGTAAGGCTTGCTAGTAGCGTGCTGCTCTCACAGCCGCCCAAAGATGATCTTCCTCAAGGAGCACTGTGTCATCTTGCCGCAGTTGCTCTTGCTCGAGCTCGTCATAAGCGAGCAAACGAGGTGACCCGTATATGAGTTCAGTGGGGAGAACTGCTTACGCCCGTATATCGTGGGCAAAAGGCGTCTGGCTGGTGGCTCGATTTGGCGTCGTCCTGATCGACCAAAGAACCGCCGGCAACTCATCAATCCAGCGCCTTCCACTCTTGTGCAGCCTGTCAAAGGTCTTGGTCCTTAATCCTCGCAGTACTTCAACATTTGCTCTCTTAGCTTGACCATTGCTTCATGGGTGAGCAACGGAAGCGAAACAGACTCTGCTGCCGAGGTCTTGGGTATATTGCATGAAGGTGCGTCTTGTGAACTGTGTGCCGTTGTCAGTGATAACCCTGTTGGGTACACCAAAACGGCACACTAGTCCCTTGAAGAACTTGACGGCCGATCGAAGCTGTGACCTTCCTCATCGCCTCCACCTTCGCCACTTTGTGAACTTGTCGTTTGCAACGTACAAGTACTCAAAGCCCCCGACAGCGTTGGGGAAAGGGCCCAGTATGTCGAGCCCCCAGACCGAGAAGGGCCCGGAGAGAGGAATGGTTTGAAGGGCTTGAGCTGGCTGATGAAGCTTCTTTGAATGGAACTGACACGCTTCACACCTGGTGACTAGTGTCGTCGCATCCTGGAGGGCGGTGGGCCAGAAGAAGCCTTGCCGGAATGCCTTGCCGGCAAGGGCCCTTGACCCAATGTGGGATCCACATATGCCTCTGTGTATCTCTGCCAACAGCTCTAGTCCTTCCTCTCGAGGGATACACTTCAATTTCACACCGTTCGGTCTCTTTCTGTACAGGACGTCATCGACGAACTGGTACATGATAGAGCGACGGGCTACTTTTTCCGCTTCTTCCTGCTCCTCAGGAAGTTCCCCTGTTTGGAGGAATCGGACGGTATGCTCTGCCCATGCCGGAGCCTAGGGCTCGACGGCGAGGGCTAAAGGCATTTCCTCTGCTACAGGAGCGGCTGTCTCGACGGCAAAAGCTTGACGCTCGGAGCCAGCCGTTCCGTGGCGGGCTCAGTAGCCCCTGCAATATCCTTCCCAGCGGCTCCGGGGAGCTCGGCGGGAAAGTACTTGTCGGGCCCTGATTTCCTTCTCTTATTCTGCTCTGTCGATGGATCAACGGATGGCTGAGTCAGCTAAAGCCCAAAGGTACCTGGTTCCACAGGTAGTTTGAGGGCAGCGTGTTTTGACAGGTAATCGGTGATATCGTTCTCCGCTCGGGGAACGTGTTCAGCCTGTATACCGTCGAAATGCTCTTCCAGCTTTCTCACTTCATTGATGTAGGCCTTCATCAACGGGCTCTGGTAATCCTTGTTGACTTGCTTGACGACAAGCTGCGAGTCTCCCCTGACGATGAGTTTCCTGATTCCGAGGTCCGCCGCGATCCTAAGACCGGCAAGCAACCCTTCGTATTCTGCCGTATTGTTTGTCGACACCTCCCTGGGGAAGTGCATCTGGATCACGTACTTGAGGTGCTCTCCGGTGGGCGCGACAAGCAGTACGCCAACCCCGGTGCCCTGTAAGGAGAAAGCTCCATCAAAGTACATGATCCAATCACAACTTGCCTCCTTGCCGGGGAGAGCGGTCTCTTGGACTTCTTCGTCAGGCGTTGCGGTCCATTCTGCAATGAACTCCGCTAAGACTCGGCTCAATCGTCAAGTACTTTCAAACTTGAGGCCAAAGCTGGACAGCTCCGGTGCCCATTCCACAATTCTTCCCATTGCATCTGGATTGTGCAATATCCGTTCGCGAGAGGGAAGCGAGTGGCGACCATGATCTCGCACACGGAAGTAGTGACGCAGCTTCCTCGAGGCCATAAGGAGGCCGAAGAGCAGTTTCTGCACGCCGGAGTACCTTGATCTAGCCCCCTGCAGGAGGGAACTGACAAAGTAGACCGGGTGCTGCATCATTTTCTTGTTCGGCGGGACTCCAACTGGATGTGTCGTCTCTGCATTGGTGGTGTCGGGCTCCGCCGCTGCCATCTCTTCATCATCAACCTCTCTCTGTGCCACCAGTGCGGCGCTGACCACTTGGTCCGTTGCCGCCAGGTATAGCAGCAACGGTTCTTGTGGCCTGGCCGCAACTAGTATTGGCGCGGAAGAGAGGTATTTATTCAAATCTTGCAATGCTGCTTCGGCTCCTGGCGTCCACTCCATTGGGCCCGCCTTTTTCAGGATCTTGAAAAAGGGAAGGGCACGCTCGGCAGACTTGGAAATGAACCTGCCCATGGCGGCGACGCAACCAACAAGCCAACGCACATCCTTGATTCGCTTGGGTGCTTCAATCTGCTCTATAGCTTTGATTTTGTCCGGATTGGCCTCTATCCCACGCCGTGACACCAAGAACCCGAGAAGCTTGCCGGACGGGACGCCAAAGACGCACTTCTCAGGGTTCAACTTGAGATTGATCTTGCGCAGGTTTGCAAATGTTTCTTGCAAATCTGGTATGAGGGTTGCCCTGTCCTTGGTTTTGACCACTATGTCATCCATGTAAGCTTCCATATTTCTATGGAGCTGGGGTTCAAAACCAATCTGGACCGCCCTTGCAAACGTCGAACCAGCACTCTTCAACCCGAAAGGCATCCGTATGAAACAATACGTACCACATGGGGTGATGAATGCTGTCTTCTCTTCTTCTTCCCTTGTCATGAAGATCTGGAGGTAGCCGGAGTAGGCGTCGAGGAATGACAACAGATCAGACCCAGTCGTGGAGTCAACAATCTGATCGATGCGCGGCAACGGGAAGGGGTCTTTAGGTCAAGCCTTATTGATATCTATGTAATCAATACACAGCCTCCACTTCCCATTTGCCTTGCGCACCACGACCGGATTGGCCAACCACGTTGGATGGAGAACTCCTCTTACCAAACCCGCTGCTTCCAGTTTCCGGATCTCTTCCGTGATGAACTCTTGTCGTTCCAAAGCTTGCTTTCTGACCTTCTTCTTGACGGGCTGCGCATGAGGGCAGACAACAAGGTGGTGCTCAATCACTTCCCTGGGAACACCGGGGATGTCGGAAGCTTGCCATGCAAACACATCGACATTCGCCCGCAGGAAGGTGACAAGTGCGTCTTCCTATTTGCCGTCAAGGGTGGAGCTTATGGTAAAATCTCCTCCCGTGCCGTCCTCATTGGCAGAACCTTCTTGGTTCCCGGCGATTTGGCCCTGGGCTTCTTGTTTCCTCCAGCGGAGCTCTCTGGCACGTCCTCGACGGCAGCGCTACACTCCGAAGAGGTGCGCTTGCCGGAGTGGGTGTCCGAGGTCTCACCGGTCTTCTTCTTCTTCCTTCCTCCTAGGATCCCAGCGGCAGGAGCAAGTGCCCTAGCGGCGGCAGCTGCTGCAACTGCTTGCTGGTATAATTGGTCAGTGCAGATCAGCGCCTCTTTCTTGTCAGAGGGGATGGTGATGATCGTCACAGGTCCCGACATCTTCAGGGTGTTGTAGGCGTAGTGTGACGCCTCCATGAACTTGGCCAGCGCTGGGCGGCCAAGGATCCCGTTGTAAGGCAAGGGGATCTTGGCCACATCGAACACGACCCTCTCCGTCCTGAAGTTCAGGTCGCTTCCAAAAGTCACGGGCAGCGTGACCTTTCCCTTGGGTTGGCTTCTTCCCGGGTTGACCCCCTGAAACGTGCCCGTCTCTTCGAGGTCTCCATCAGGAATTTGCAATTTCTCGATCACGGCAGGCGAGATCAGGTTCAGACCAGCCCCGCCAACGACTAGCATCTTCGTCACCTTGAGGTTGCGTATTGTTGGTGAAACCAACAACGGCAAGCACCCGACCGCGGTAGTGCGATCAGGGTGATCCTCAGTGTAAAAAATGATAGGAGTGCTGGACCACTTCAACAGCCTTTGGGAATCAAACAACGGCTCTGCCGCTGTAATCTCTCGCGCCCACTATTTAAGCCGATGGTGAGAAGTATGCAGCGAGGCGCCGCTGTCGACGCACATGGCCTCTGTAGCTTTCTGAAACTCTTGGTCGACGGATTCGTCGTCCTCTTCGTGATCGTCGTCTTATGGCTTTACATCACGGCCCAGGCGGCCTCTCCTATTGCTTATCCTTGCCGCGATGGCCCGCCTGGCCGTCACGCTTCTTGCCGGACCCCTCAGCACCGTCTGGGCCCTTCTCCTTGTCCCGCCTTTCATATTCAGCCCTCTGCTTCTTAGCGAGGAGCTCAACCTGTCGGCAGTCCTGGAGAGCATGGCCTTTGGTGCGATGGATCTTGCAGTATCGCTTGTCGGAGTTTCACGGCTTCTCGGCCGCCAAGGCCGGCAAGCGACATATCCGGCAACCTCCTTGCGGGGTCGTCTGCCTTGGTTTTCTTGGTGGAGCCGGTGTCATCGAGATCCCTCGGCAGCAAATCTGGCTTTTCCTTTGCGCTTCCTGTTGCGGCGCCGGCCTTTCTTCGCCGGGGCGGCAATATCCTCATCTGAGGAGTCGGTTTCCATGCCAACATCTTCGCCGGGGTACTTCCTTCCCTCTTCATCCCGGACACATTTGTCAGCAAGAACATAAAGTTCCGCCACATCCCTTACCTTGTTCATTGCCAGCTCTTCGCGCCTCTTGCGATTACGCACGTTCTGATGGAACACGTTGATGATGGCGGCAGGGTGAACATCAAGGATATTGTATTGTACCCGGCTGAACCTCTGAATATACTTGCGGAGACTCTCGCCTCCCTTCTGGGGAATGACTTGCAGGTCGCTTGCTTGGCCATGGGCTTGGTGGCCTCCAGTAAAGGCGCCCACAAACTCATGGCACAAATCCGACCAGGAGGAAATAGAGTCTACCGGCAAGTGCATCAACCACGACATGGCGTTGGGTTTAAGAGCCAACGGGAAGTAATTTGCAAGCACCTTATCGTCGCGGGCTCCGGCAGCTTGCATCGCGATGGTGTAGACGCTGAGGAACTCGGACGGGTGGGTCTTGCCACTGTACTTATCGCCCACGTCAGGTTTGAAGGTGCGGTGAGTGGGCCACTGGAACTGCCGCAGCTCACGGGTAAAAGCCGGACAGCCTACCTCGTAAGGTAGGCCTCCGAAACTCCCGATGCGGGTGGCTCACAGAAGGCCCTGCTCGCCTATCCGATTGGTGGCGCGCTCCGCGCCGGCGCTCGATAGTGGTTCGAGCGTCTTCATGTTCTCGTTCCCGAAGAACTTGGTGCTAGTCACGGTGGGCCCGTGGGTCGGACGATGCTACGGAGATCCGTCGCCTGTAACGTCGCGACGGGCTGGCGCCCGCGGTACCGGGCGAGGAGGAGGCGAGTGCACTGTGGTTGCGGCGCCACCGGTTCTCCCGCCACTGGTGCGTGGGACTCCGTCGGAACGTCGACCCGGGGGCTCCGCCGGACTTGATTCGTCTTTGTTGGCCACCGCAACAAGACTCCGGATAGTGGCTCTCCATTTGTCGAGTTTCCCCGTGGTGGGAGGAAAATCGAGGAGCAACTGCGCGCGCGCCAGGGCTTCTGCTGGCGTTGGTGGGAGCGAAACCTGCACGGATCGCGCCGCGCTCGACTTGACCATGTCGGAAGGAGCTTTATCCGCGATCAGCGATGCGCATGCCGCCCTCACCGGCGCTTTGGCGGCGGGCAGGTCTTCTAAATCCCGGGAATGGCGCTCGGGGCTCTTTCCGGCGGCGCCCGGGGTCCTCGGCATGAATTCGTCGTTAAATGCGTGCGCCCGGCTTGAGAAGAGCGCGCCGTTGGCGCCGGCGTGGGAGTCTTGGAAGCCCTCGCGTCGCCTGCGGGCGGGGTGGCAGCGATCTTGGAAAGACCCGCGCCACCCGCGGAGGGCCTGGCTCCGTCTTTGGATTTAGGGGCATGCGGCCAATTACCAGGCGCACGAACATCGCCGCCTCCCAAACTTCGACTGCTGGGACGGTGTTGGTGTTCGCGAACAGCGCCCCGGGTCCTTTCTGTGACCGGTCCACTGCTCCTCCGCGTCGGGACGGGATGTCCGATTTCGGACAGGCCAACGGCCACCATCGTCTTCTTGGGCGCCATGACGATGAAGAAGAGTCGAACTGACTGCTAGAGCCGATTCTCACCACTGCGCCCCCAGCCTGGCGCGCCAAAGATGTCGGTGTAGGAACGACACCTATGGGATCACAAGAATCCCTACTACGGTTGCGGGGCGCGGGGGTCGTGAGAAGCGGATCAAACAGATAGCACCACGGTCTCCTTATCCGAGTTCGGGCGCGGGGATGCGTAAAACCCTACTCCTGGTTTGGTGGTTTGTTTATCTGTGTTCTTGAGCCAGCAAAGGGGCGTGAGGAGCTCCAAAAAGCCGAATCCTCCTCCTGGTCGCCTTGGGCCTCCTTTTATAGGGAAAGGGGTTGCCATAGTGGCACACATGAGGTGGAAAGGGTACAGTGGTGCGATTTTATCCCTTGCATTAAATGACAGGGTGCCATTAATGCGTCTTGCTTAGGTGTACTTGCTTTATCGGGGACGGGGGGGAGAGCCCTGTCTCGTCCGTCGCCGCTCCCTCTCGTGTTGACACGCGCCCTGGCCAGCGGTGCCCGCGGTGCCATGTAGGCAGGCAGGCAGCTGAGGTGGCGCAATGGTGGGTCTCCACGAAGATCTGCTTGCCGCCACGCAGGTGCCTGCCCAACTGGTCGGGTCGGCAACTGTATGCGAATGGCGGTGAAGGTTTGATTGGCGTGGGCCCGATGGTGGCCCTACGGGTGCCCTTGGCAAGGGCCTCATCGTAGCCCCGGCAAGGGTCTTGCAGGGACCCGGCAAGAGTCTTGCCGTGGCGCTTCTTGTCATCCCAGCGGGGCTCTTGCCGGGGCCTTGTGGTCCTCCTTGGCTGGGATCCCGCCAAGGGTCGTAAAATCTTCTATAGTGTGTATCTGATCTTAAATGTCTTCACAAAGATTTGCATGCCACCACGGGGATGTCTCCCGAATCCTTGCCCCATGGGGGTAGTGGACTCAAGGGTGATTCACTCTGTAGGTGTGGGGCGAGCTGCCCCGGCAAGGGTCTCGCCGGTTTTGCTAAAACTGCTCCCCGGCAAGGATCTTGCCGGGGGAGTCCACTCTGTCCCCTTTGCTCTTTGTGGTCTTGGTCTTGGCGTTGTTCTGTTCCTCTTGAGCTTTGGCCTTACCTTGGCTCACCTCCCTTGCCTTGCTCAGTGTGGCGGTGTCCGTGGCTCAGACTGCCCGTGCATAGTTATAGGGTTACAAAAAAGCATACCCCTCTTTTTGTACACCGACATAAGTGCAATATGGATGGTAGATATAGGTATTTGTAATCTGAAATAATAAAAACAGCAAGGTAACTAATGGTAAAAGTGAGCGTAAACGGTATTGCAATGATAGGAAACAAGGCCTAGGGTTCATAGTTTCACTAGTGCAAGTTCTCTCAACAATAATAACATAGATAGATCATATAACAATCCCTCAACATGCAACAAAGAGTGACTCCAAAGCCACTAATAGCGGAGAACAAACGTAGAGATTATGGTAGGGTATGAAACCACCTCAAAGCTATTCTTTCGGATCGGTCTATAAAAGAGTTCGTACTAGAATAACAACTTAAGACACAAATCAATCAAAACCCTAATGTCACCTAGATACTCCATTGTCACCTCAAGTATCGGTGGGCATGATTATACGATATGCATTACACAATCTCAGACTTATCCAACCAACACAAAGTACTTCAAAGAGTGCCCCAAAAGTTTCTACCGGAGAATCACGACGAAAACGTGTGCCAACCCCTATGCATAGGTTCATGGGCGGAACCCGCAAGTTGGTCACCAAAACATACATCAAGTGGCACATGATATCCCATTGTCACCGCAGATAAGCACGGCAGGACATACATCAAGTGTTCTCATAAAAGACTCATTCCGATAAGATTACTTCAAGGGGAAAACTCAATTCATTACAAGAGAGTAGAGGGGGAGAAGAAACATAAGATCCAACTATAATAGCAAAGCTCGCGATACATCAAGATCGTGCCATAGAGGGAACACGAGAGAGAGAGAGAGATCAAACACATAGCTACTGGTACATACCCTCAGCCCCGAGGGTGAACTACTCCCTCCTCGTCGTGGAGAGCGTCGGGATGATGAAGATGGCCACCGGTGAGGGTTCCCCCCTCCGGCAGGGCGTGATAGATACGTTGGAGACGTATCACCTATGCATAGGGGTTGGCACACGTTTTCGTCTTGACTCTCCGGTAGAAACTTTGGGGCACTCTTTGAAGTACTTTGTGTTGGTTTGAATAGATGAATCTGAGATTGTGTGATGCATATCGTATAATCATACCCACGGATACTTGAGGTGACATTGGAGTATCTAGGTGACATTAGGGTTTTGGTTGATTTGTGTGTTAAGGTGTTATTCTAGTATGAACTCGTGAATAGATCGATCAGAAAGAATAACTTTGAGGTGGTTTCGTACCCAGCCATAATCTCTTCGTTTGTTCCCCGCTATTAGTGACTTTGGAGAGACTCTTTGTTGTATGTTGAGGGATAGTTTTATGATCCAATTATGTTATCATTGTTGAGAGAACTTGCACTAGTGAAAGTATGAACCCTAGGCCTTGTTTCCTAGCATTGCAATACCCGCTTACGCCACTTTTATCATTAGTTACCTTGCTGTTTTTATATTTTCAGATTACAAAAACCTATATCTACCATCCATAATGCACTTGCATCACCATCTCTTCGCCGAACTAGTGCACCTATACAATTTACAATTGTATTGGGTGTGTTGGGGACACAAGAGACTCTTTGTTATTTGGTTGCAGGGTTGTTTGAGAGAGACCATCTTCAACCTACACCTCCCACGGATTGATAAACCTTAGGTCATCCACTTGAGGGAAATTTGCTACTGTCCTACAAACCTCTGCACTTGGAGGCCCAACAACGTCTACAAGAGGAAGGTTGCGTAGTAGACATCACGCGCATGTTCTCTTGACACGTCGCAGGATGGGTGTCGTCTATGGGTTTCTCCTGTAGGAAATGGGTGTCATGTGGCGAATGGCTGCCACTTAGTCATTTTGTGGCTTGACACCGCATTGATCGACGACGTGGGTCGTGCTTGAGTGGTTGGCGAGTTGGTTTTGCTTCCATGAGCCCCGGCAGGCCCTACCGGGGTGTGTAGGTCGTCTGCTTCTGGGGGTGGCCTCGCCCGTTACCGGGCTCGCCTGCCCGGCAAAGGAGGCTTTCTCTTGGCGATATCCTGCTTCTCTGGTTTGGTATTGGTCCCTCTGATCTGCATGCTGGTCCTTCGAATCTCTTGATCTCTTGAATCCTGACTTGGGTTGGTGCTTCAATCTTGTTCCCGTGCCTGTGAACAGTCTTGGCAACAGACCCAGGGTTTGTTCCACCGACAGAAGCCCCCGGGCCTGCCCCGAACACGCTGTCGAGCGTCGTCGGGGTAGGGCCTAATAAGTGCATAGGCAGGGGTTGCTTGAAGATACTGGTCTATTGAGATCTCTTTTGCTTCTTCATTAGCTTTGATGCCGGGCCAGTTTCCGGTTTCCCCACGCGTTGTGTAAAGCAAATAGTGGAGGGGCCGTTCCAGTAGTCGCCCATGAATGACTTTAACACATGGGGTAGAAACTGCCAATTCACTGTTCCCACCACACTCGTATCCTTGGCCACGTATGCTGCATGCACCACGCGGGGTAGGTAACGGAGGCGTGTGGCGCGGGAGAGCATCATGGTGAGGGCTCAGTCGTCTTGAATTGGCGGCGGAGGGTGGTGGCCGCCCGTTGATGGAGGAGCTACCTGATACGTCTCCATCGTATCTATAATTTTTTATTGTTCCATGCCAATATTCTAAAACTTTCATATACTTTTGGCAACTTTCTATACTATTTTTGGTACTAACATATTGATCCAGTGCCCAGTGCCAGTTCCTGTTTGTTGCATGTTTTTTTGTTTCAAAGAAAATCCATATCAAAGGAGTCCAAACGGGATAAAAACTGACGGAGATATTTTTGGAATATTTGTGATTTTTGGGAAGAAGAATCAATGCGATACGATGCCTGAGAGGGCCATGAGGCAGGGGGACGCGCCCAGGGGGTCAGGCACGCCCTAGACCCTCATGGCCACCTCGTAAGGCGGTTGGTGCCCTTCTTTCACCGCAAGAAAGCTAATTTCTGGATAGAGATCGTGTCCAAAATTCAGCCCAATCGGAGTTATGGATATCCGAAAATTTAAGAAACGGTGAAGGGCCAGAATCGAGAACGCAGAAACAGATAGAGATAGAGAGACATATCCAATATCGGAGGGGCTCTCGCCCCTCCCATGCCATCGAGACCAAGGACCATAGGGGAAACCCTTTTCCCATCTAGGGAGGAGGTCAAGGAAGAAGAAGGAGGAGGAGGGCTCTCCCCCCCTCGCTTCCGGTGGCGCCGGAGTGCCACCGGGGGCCATCATCATCACCACAATCTTCACCAACAACTTCATCGCCATCATCACCAACTCTTCCCCCTCTATGCAGCGGTGTAACCCCTCTTTTACCCGCTGTAATCTCTACTTAAACATGGTGCTCAATGCTTTATATTATTTCCGAATGATGTATGGCTATCCTATGATGTTTCAGTAGATCCCTTTTGTCCTATGGGTTAATTGATGATCGTGATTGGTTTGAGTTGTATGTTTTATTATTGGTGTTGTCCTCTGGTGCTCTCTGTATCGCACAAGCATGAGGGATCCCCGCTATAGGGTTTGCAATATGTTCATGATTTGTTTATGGTGGGTGGCGTGAGTGATAGAAGCATATACCCGAGTAAGCAGGTTGTTTGCGTATGGGAATAAAGAGGACTTGATACTTTAATGCTATGGTTGGGTTTTACCTTAATGATATTTAGTAGTTGCAGACGCTTTCTAGAGTTCTGATCATAAGTGCATATGATCCAAGTAGAGAAAGTATGTTAGCTTATGCCTCTCCCTCATATAAAATTGCAATAACGATTACCGGTCTAGTTATTGATTGCCTAGGGACAAATCACTTTCTGGTGACAAAAAGCTCTTTGCTAAAACTAATTTAGTTGTGTCTTTATCTAAACATCCCCTAGCTTTTATTTACGTGCTCTTTATTATCTTGCAAACCTATCCCGTTACACCTACAAAGTACTTCTAGTTTTATTCTTGTTCTAGGTAAAGCGAACGTCAAGTGTGCGTAGAGTTGTATCAATGGTCATTAGTACTTGAGGGAATATTTGTTCTACCTTTAGCTCCTCGTTGGGTTCGACACTCTTACTTATCGAAAGAGGCTACAATTGATACCCTATACTTGTGGGTTATCAAGACCTTTTTATGGCACCATTGCCGGGGAGCAATTTCGTGGGGTGAATATTCTCGTGTGTTCTTGTTTGCTTTATCACTAAGTAGATTTTATTTGCTGTTCTAAGTTGTTCTCTATCTTTAGTTATGGATATGGAACACGAAATACCATAAAAATTAGGTGTACTTGCTGCTCATGGAGATGGGGAACCTCCTAAAACCCTCGATGCTCGTTATGTGATAGATATTACGTACTACTTTGATAATTATGAGAAAACCCCATTCAATTTGGTAATGGGAGACACGTTGGATCAACGTGAATACTTTAGGGATTATCGCTTGACTAAAAAAGGGAAACTATTATGGGATCAAATTTATATGTTGAAGTGGTATGCTAGGCAACTATGCTTGAGATATGATTATACTTGTTGCTCTAGGATGAAGGCTCCACACCTTCCCTTTTCATGTAAATTTAATGATAATGAAACCTTGGCTTCTTATGCTACAGGTATATATAATTACTATGATGTGGAACAAATAGAAGAATTTATTGCTTTTATGGGTGCTTATGAAATTGAATCTTTGTTTAAAGAGTGTGAAAATCTTTATGATGCTGTTTATAAACCTTAAAATTTAGCTATCCTTAAATATTGCTATGAGAATTATGAATACAATGACGATATTGATGCATTTATTGAGAAAGTCTCCGCTGTCCAAGAAGAGACTAATATTTTGCAGGAGTCTATGGAAGAAGAAATTGATGAAACTGTGAGCTCATTGGATGAAAAAGATGAGGAGGAGAGCGAAGAACAAAAGGAGGAAGAGCGGATTGATCACCCGTGCCCACCTTCTAACGAAAGTAACTCTTCAACTCATACATTGTTTAATTTCCCTTCGTGCTTACCGAAGGATGATTGCTATGATAATTTCTATGATCCCTTTAATTCGTTTGAAATATCCCTTTTTGATGAACTTGATGTTTGCTATGCTTGTGGCCAAGATGCCAATATGAATTATCCTTATGGAGATGAACTTGCTATAGTTCCTTATGTTAAACATGAAATTGTTGCTATTGCACCCACGCATGATAGTCCTATTATCTTTTTGAATTCTCCCGACTACACTATATCGGAGAAGTTTGCCTTTATTAAGGATTATATTGATGGGTTGCCTTTTATCGTTGCACATGATGATTTTGATAGATATAATATGCACGTGCTTGCTGCTCCTACTTGCAATTATTATGAGAGAGGAACTATATCTCCACCTCTCTATGTTTCCAACATGATAAAATTGCAAGAAACTGTTTATACCATGCATTGGCCTTTACTATGTGTGCATGAATTGTTCTTTTATGACATGCCGATGCATAGGAAGAGAGTTAGACTTCGTCATTGCTTATGTTGCTTTATGCTCACTACTAAATGCCAAATCATTGCTAATTAAAATTGGCTTTGATATACCTTGGGATCCGGGTGGATCCATTACTTGAGCACTATATCCTAGCTTAATGGCTTTAAAGAAAGCGCTGCCAGGGAGACAACCCGGAAGTTTTAGAGAGTCATTTATTTCTGTTGAGTGCTTTTATATAGTTTAGAAACAATAAAAAATAAAGAGGGGAACCTAATACTTTTCAAAAAGGAAAGTGAAAATGAGAAAGACAAGCATTGTTGAAGTGGGAGAGCTCCTTGAACTTTGTTCATGCTCACGGAAACTTTGTGAATCTTAATTACAGAAACTTTTCAATAAAAATAATTACCCCCTTGTACAATTCCATTGTATTATAAAAATAATGTGCCAAGGTTTGCCTTTAGGATGTTTACAATGCTTGTTGATTTGTACGGTGCATGATAGAAACTTTGGCTGTAGTGCGCGATTTTTAATTTTTTACTGGAACGTAAAACGGTTCTGAAACTTTTTGCACTGCCTTTATATAATTTTTTTTTTCGTAATTTTGGCAGAATTTTTGAAGTACCAGAAGTATGGTTAATGTTCAGATTGTTACAGACTGTTCTGTTTTAGACAGATTCTGTTTTTGATGCATAGTTTGCTTGTTTTGATGAAACTATCAATTCCTATCAGTGGATTAAGCCATGGAAAAGTTATAATACAGTAGCTATAATGCAAAAACAAAATATGAATTGGTTTGCAACAGTACTTAGAGTAGTGATTTTCTTTATTATACTAACGGATCTTACGGAGTTTTCTGTTGAAGTTTTGTGTGGATGAAATGTTCGATGATCAAGAATGTCTCGATATGAGGAAAAGGAGGAGAGGAAAGAGCTCAATATTGGGGATTCCCAAGGCACCCCAAGTAAATATTCAAGGAGACTCAAGCGTCTAAGCTTGGGGATGCCCCGGAAGGCATCCCCTCTTTCTTCAACAAGTATCGGTATGTTTTCGGATTCGTTTCGTTCATGCGATATGTGCAAATCTTGGAGCGTCTTTTGCATTTAGTTTTCATTTTTCTTTTATGCACCGTGCTGGTATGAGATAGTCCTTGGTTGATTTATAGAATTCTCTTTGCACTTCACTTATATCTTTTGAGTATGGCTTTAGAGAATGCTTCATGTGCTTCACTTATATCATTTGAAGTTTGGATTGCCTGTTTCTCTTCACATAGAAAACCGCCATTTGTAGAATGCTCTTTTGCTTCACTTATATTTGTTAGAGCATGGGAATACCTTTTGTAGAAAGAATTAAACTCTCTTGCTTCAGTTATATCTATTTAGAGAGTTGACAGGAACTGGTCATTCACATGGTTAGTCATAAAATCCTACATAAAACTTGTAGATCACTGAATATGATAAGTTTGATTCGTTGCAATAGTTTTGTGATATAAAGGTGGTGATATTAGAGTCGTGCTAGTTGAGTAATTATGAAATTGAGAAATACTTGTGTTGAGATTTGCAAGTCCCGTAGCATGCATGTATGGTGAACTGTTATGTAACGAAGTTGGAGCATGAGGTATTTATTGATTGTCTTCCTTATCAGTGGCGGTCGGGGACGAGCGATGGTATTTTCCTACCAATCTATCCCCCTAGGGGCATGCGTAGTAGTACTTTGCTTCGAGGGCTAATAAACTTTTACAATAAGTATATGAGTTCTTTATGACTAATGTGAGTCTGTGGATTATATGCACTCTCACCCTTCCATCATTGCTAGCCTCTTCGGTACTGTGCATTGCCCTTTCTCACCTCGAGAGTTGGTGCAAACTTCGCCGGTGCATCCAAACCCCGTGATACGATACGCTCTATCACACATAAGCCTCCTTATATCTTCCTCAAAACAGCCACCATACCTACCTATCATGGCATTTCCATAGCCATTCCGAGATATATTGCCATGCAACTTCCATCATCATCATACATGACTTGAACATTTATTGTCATATTGCTTTGCATGATTGTAAGATAGCCAGCATGATGTTTTCATGGCTTGTCCGTTTTTTGATGTCATTGCTACGCTAGATCATTGCACATCCCGGTACACCGCCGGAGGCATTCATATAGAGTCATATCTTTGTTCTAGTATCGAGTTGTAATATTGAGCTGTAAGTAAATAAAAGTGTGATGATCATCATTATTAGAGAATTGTCCCAGTGGGGAAAGGATGATGGAGACTATGATTCCCCCACAAGTCGGGATGAGACTCCGGACGAAAAAAAAGAGAAAGGCCAAAAAAAGAGAAGGCCCAAAAAAAACAAAAAAATGAGAGAAAAAGAGAGAAGGGACAATGTTACTATCCTTTTACCACACTTGTGCTTTAGAGTAGCACCATGTTCTTCATATAGAGAGTCTCTTGAGTTATCACTTTCATATACTAGTGGGAATTTTCATTATAGAAATTGGCTTGTATATTCCAATGATGGGCTTCCTCAAATGCCCTAGGTCTTCATGAGCAAGCAAGTTGGATGCACACCCACTTAGTTTCAGCTTGAGCTTTCATATAATTATAGCTGTAGTACATCCTTTGCATGGCAATCCCTACTCCTCCCATTGACATCAATTGATGGGCATCTCCATAGCCCGTTGATTAGCCACGTCGATGTGAGACTTTATCCTTTTTTTGTCTTCTCACACAAACCTCCATCATCATATTCTATTCCACCCATAGTGCTATGTCCATGGCTTGCGCTCATGTATTGCGTGAGGGTTGAAAAGGATGAAGCGCATTAAAAAGTATGAACCAATTGCTCGGCTTTTCATCGGGGTTGGGCATCATTTGAATGCTTTGTGTGGTGAAGATGGAACATAGCCAGACTATATGATTTTGTAGGGATGAGCTTTCTTTGGCTATGTTATTTTGATAAGACATAATTGCTTGGTTAGTATGCTTGAAGTATTATTGTCTTAATGTCAAATGATAGACTATTGCTTCGAATCACTCGTGTCTTAATATTCATGCCATGATTAGATTACATGATCAAGATTATGCTAGGTAGCATTCCACATCAAAAATTATGTTTTTTTTATTATTTACCTACTCGAGGACGAGCATGAATTAAGCTTGGGGATGCTAATACGTCTCCGTCGTATCTATAATTTTTTATTGTTCCATGCCAATATTCTACAACTTTCATATACTTTTGGCAACTTTACTATTTTTGGGACTAACATATTGATCCAGTGCCCAGTGCCAGTTCCTATTTGTTGCATGCTTTTTGTTTCGCAGAAAATCCATATCAAACGGAGTCCAAACGGGATAAAAACTGACGGAGAGTTTTTTGGAATATTTGTGATTTTTGGGAAGAAGAATCAACGCGATACGATGCTTGAGGTGGCCACGAGGCAGGGGGGCGCGCCCCAGGGGGTCAGGCGTGCCCTGGACCCACGTGGCCACCCTGTAAGGCGGTTGGTGCCCTTATTTCGCCGCAAGAAAGCTAATTTCGGGATAGAGATCGTGTACAAAATTCAGCCCAATCAGAGTTATGGATCTCCGGGAATTTAAGAAACGGTGAAGGGCCAGAATCGAGAACGCAGAAACAGAGAGAGACAGAGAGAAGGATCCAATCTCGAAGGGGCCCCTCCCATGCCATGGAGACCAAGGACCAGAGGGGAAACCCTTCTCCCATCTAGGGAGGAGGTCAAGGAAGAAGAAGAAGATGGGGGGCTCTCTCCCCCTCGCTTCCGGTGGCGCCGGAGTGCCACCAGGGGCCATCATCATGACCACAATCTTCACCAACAACTTCATTGCCATCATCACCAACTCTTCCCCCCTCTATGCAGCGGTGTAACCCCTCTTTTACCCACTATAATCTCTACTTAAACATGGTGCTCAACGCTATATATTATTTCCAATGATATATGGCTATCCTATGATGTTTGAGTAGATCCGTTTTGTCCTATGGGTTAATTGACGATCATGATTGATTTGAGTTGCATGTTTTATTATTGGTGTTGTCCTATGGTGCTCTCCGTGTCGCGCAAGCATGAGGGATCCCTGCTGTAGGGTTTGCAATATGTTCATGATTTTCTTTTGGTGGGTGGCGTGAGTGACAGAAGCATATACCCGAGTAAGTAGGTTGTTTGCGTATGGGAATAAAGAGGACTTGATAGTTTAATGCGATGGTTGGGTTTACCTTAATGATCTTTAGTAGTTTCGGACGCTTGCTAGAGTTCCAATCATAAGTGCATATGATCCAAGTAGAGAAAGTATGTTAGTTTATGCCTCTCCCTCATATAAAATTGCAATAACGATTACCGGTCTAGTTATTGATTGCCTAGGTACAAATAACTTTCTCGTGACAAAAAGCTCTTTACTAAAACTAATTTAGTTGTGTCTTTATCTAAATAGCCCCTAGCTTTTATTTGCGTCTCTTTATTATCTTGGAAACCTATCCCGCTACACCTACAAAGTACTTCTAGTTTTATACTTGTTCTAGGTAAAGCGAACGTCAAGCGTGTGTAGAGTTGTATCAGTGGTCGATAGAACTTGAGGGAATATTTGTTCTACCTTTAGCTCCTCGTTGGGTTCGACACTCTTACTTATCGAAAGAGGCTACAATTGATCCCCTATACTTGTGGGTTATCACTGCCCTTCCCGCCCCGCCTATAAAAGGGAAGGTTTGGAGGAGGGCGGAGTCATTCATCCTCACACTTATCCTCTTCTTCTCTTCTATTTCTGCTGGTCATGCTGAAGGGGAGAGCCTGGGGCCAGCTTTCTGGCCTCAGTTCAAAGCCTCCCTTAGATTTGAAAGGGGGACTTGGGTGGCACGGCTATAATGCTGGGAGTGGCAATCCCGGTGTATTTGCCGTTGGGCCGCCCGTGGCCTTGACTTTAGTGGGAGGGGACACGAAAGACACCATGTCGCGGCCCGAGGCGGGCACGACGCACGCTAATCGATCGCTCCCCATTCTTCTTCCCCTTGCGGTGCTGGGGAGGAGTCACAGAGGAGATTCGTCGATAGCATCGGTGAACCCGACTCCTCCTGTGCGTCGCTCTTCCGCTGTACAAGAGGGCTCTTTGCTCCCATTCATGTCTTCTGGGAGCATGGTGACCACCGATGCTAGGGGCGCTGGGGACGACCTCACTCTTTGTGGAGACTCCATCGGAGAGCATGGTGTCCCGTACGGCTACCACGACGGGATCGTCGAACGACAGCAGTACGGGAGGTAGAAGCAACCCACGACACACCAAGAATGGGGGCGGCCGTTCTGACGGCTCGCGTTTGCCGGTGACTCCGCCACCCCAGTCTGGGCTCCCTTCAGCACCACCTTTTCCCCTGCCCTTCGGTCCCTCCCTCTAATACCCTGAGGGAAATGGACAAGGGTGAAGGCGTAAGGGGGCACTAATATTTTTTCAATCTTAAATCTGTAGGCAAATGCCAAATTTTAATTCAAATAATGTAATCTCTCGTGTCCGTCTTTGTGTTCTGTAATGCCTGTACTTGTATTAGCATATGAATGAAAAAGACGAACCTTGCCGGGAACTCGTACATGTGTATGTCCACGTAGAGGTGAGATTCCTCTTTAATGTAAATAAACAAGTTTTCCCTAGTAGGCTATCCTGCCGGTACCTTTTTTGTCTGCCAGAGAGCTGCGTCTGCTAGGGAACAGACAAGGGACCAGCCCCCCGCCAACTTCTTTTTCCCAAAGGCTACTGCGACCATTCTAACCGAAGCAACGTTCGAATCATGGATGGGAGCACCTAAGTGTTCAAAGAGCGGCGGGGCTCTCTCATGCTTAAATTATAGCCTTACAGAACACTAATGGACAGGAGATAAAACTTATCTGTTTGGCTTGCTGGGGATCGCTTGTGCCGGGCAATCTTCTCAACTCCTTGTCGAAGCCAAGTTCATGGTAGGAACCTGCAACTTCATGCAGATGAGAATGAATGCAAGATGCGATCCTATCAATATGCATATGCAAATGCTCATGAAATGCTTATGCAGTGATCTTGGTGTGCTCATGCATGCATGCAATCTAGGTTGGGCCTATACAAAAGGGTGGCTGCCGAGGTCATCGCCCCGGCTTTGTACGGGGTCATCGCCCCGGCTTTGTACAAGCTGTTAGATGCAACTGAGGCAAGGCCTATACAAAAGGGTGGCTGCCGAGGAGGGCCCGACAGCCGCGCCTTACGGGTAGAACTTGCGGAGATGCTCAATATTGCATGATTTTTGCAACTGAGTGCCATCTTCGGTCAACAAACGGATTACGCCAGGTCTGGTGACTCGTACTACCCGGTAAGGGCCTTCCCACTTTGGTGAAAACTTGTGTGTACCCTTGGAAGACTGAACGCGCCTAACGACAAGGTCACGTTCCTCAAAACATCAGGCATGAACCCTACGGCTATGATAGCGACGCAGGGCTTGCTGATAGCATGCAGCACGCGTAGCAGCCTGGAGACGGTTCTCCTCGAGTAGCATAGCGTCGTCACGCCGGTGCTGATCTTGCGCATCTTCATCGTAGGCAAGCACTCGAGGCAACCCATAAATGAGTTCCGTGGGATAACTGCTTCTGCCCCGTAGACCAGGGAGAAGGAAGTCTGCCCGGTAGTTTGGTTTGGTGTCGTTCTGATGGACCAGAGAACTACCAGCAGCTCCTTGATCCACCACCTGTCGTGCTTCTGCAGCGTGTCAAAATTTCTCGTCTTGAGTCCACACAACACTTCAGCATTCGCCCTCTTAGCTTGTCCATTGCTTCGGGGGTGTGCCACAGAGGCGAATGAGATCTTGCATCCGAGGGCATGAACATATTGCATGAAGGCGCGGCTCGTGAACTGGGTGCCGTTGTCAGTGATGATCCATGTCGGAACTCCAAAACGACACACCAATTCTTTCAAGAACTTGATAGTTGACCGAGCAGTCACCTTTCTCACGGCAGTCACTTCCGGCCACTTTGTAAACTTGTCGATGGCAACAAACAAGAATTCAAAACCCTCGATTGCTCGGTTGAAGGGGCCGAGGATATCGAGCCCTCAGATCGAAAATGGCCATGATAGAGGGATTGTTTGAAGAGCTTGGGGAGGCAGGTGTGTTTTCTTGGAATGGAACTTGCAGGCTTCACATGTCGTGACTAGCTCGGCCGCATCTTGGAGGCCCGTCGGCCAATAGAAGCCTTGCTGGAATGCTTTTCCAATTAATGCCCTTCATCCAATGTGGGAGCCACACATTCCTCTGTGAATCTTAGCCAGCAGTTCCTTTCCTTCTTCCCGGCAGACACACTTCAATTTCGCACCGTTGGGCCTCCTTCTGTATAGAGTGTCATCGACAAACTGATACATGCTGGCCCTACGGGATACTTTTTCAGCTTCATCTTGGTCGCCGGGAAGCTCTCCGATTTGGAGAAGGTGGACAATGTGCCTTGCCCCAGTTGGAGCCTGGGGCTCGGCAATGAGGACTAGCAGCACCTCCTCTGCGGCGCGAGCACCAGCCTCATTTGCGGGGTTCGTGCACCCGGCTGGAGGGGGTGGTTCGGCAGGCTATGAGGAGTTTTTTCCGGCAGGGAATCTGCCGGGAGCAGACGGCTCTACTGGGAGAGGCTTTCCGGTGTCCAACTTTCTCCTCTTCCGGGCCATTGTTGTCGGGGATACGGAGGGGTGAGTGAGATGGAGAACAAAAGTTCTTGGTTCCACAGGAAGCTTCTGCGCAGCACACTTTGACAGATGATCAGCAATGCTATTTTCCACACGGGGTACGTGCTCTATATGTAATCCGTCAAAGTGCTCCTCCAATCTCCTCACTTCCTTGACGTATGCCTCCGTCAATGTACTTTGGTAATCCTTGTTGACTTGTCTCACCACAAGCTGTGAATCTCCTCGAATGATCAACTTCTTGATTCCCAATTCAACTGCAATTCTAAGCCCGGCAAGGAGTCCATCATACTCAACTGTATTGTTGGTTGCCTCTTCCCGGGCAAAATGCATTTGGATTACGTACTTCAAGTGCTCCCCGGAGGGGGCGACAAGAAGCACGCCAGCTCCTGCACCTTCCAGGGAAAAGGCACCATCAAAATACATAATCCATTATTGGGGCGATTCCTTGCTGGGGATAGCTGTCTCTATTACTTCCTCATCAGTGGTTGGTGTCCATTCTGCAAACTCTGCCAACTCCATGCTTTGAATAGTTGATGTGCTCTCAAACTTCAAACCAAAGCTGGATAACTCCAAAGCCCACTCCACTATTCTGCCAGTAGCCTCTGGGTTTCGGAGTATCCTTTGCAACAGGAAAAGAGTAACAACCGGGATCTCATGGGCTTGGAAGTAGTGGCGAAGTTTCCTTGAGGCCATAACGAGGCCAAAGATCAACTTCTGCACACCAGAGTACCTCGATCTAGCCCCCTGTAATAGGGAGCTAACGAAGTACACTGGGTGCTGCACCACTTTCTTCCTTGCCACGTCCTTGGAGTTGCTCTCGTTGCTGTGCCCACTGCTGTCCTGGTCCTTCTCTGACTCTGCCGGTCTCTGTTCACTTTCTGCCTCATCCACTTCTCTCTGTGCTACCAAGGCCGCACTGACCACCTGGTTGGTTGCCGCCAAGTATAGCAGCAACGGCTCCTGGGTTTTGGGAGCAACCATGGTAGGCACAGAGGACAAGTAGGCCTTCAACTCTTGCAAAGCTTCATCTGCTTCTAGGGTCCACTTCATACGGTCGGCCTTCTTCAAGGTCTTGAAGAACGACAAGGCGCGCTCGGCAGACTTTGAAATGAATCTGCTAAGCGCGGCAACACATCCTGTCAGGTGCCTCACATCCTTAATTGTCCTTGGCGCGTGGATCTGCTCAATCGCTTTGATCTTGTCGGGGTTGGCTTCGATCCCGTGATGGGATACGAAGAACCCAAGCAGCTCATCGGAGGGAACACCAAATACACACTTCTCCGGGTTGAGCTTCAGATTGATCTTGCACAGATTATCAAACGTTTCCTCCAAATCTTGAATAAGGGTGGCCTTATCCTTGCTCTTGACCACAATATCATCCAAATAGGCCTCTATATTTCTGTGTAGCTCTGGCTCAAAACCAATCTGGATCGCCCTTGCAAAAGTGGACCCGACACTCTTTAATCCGAATGGCATGCGGACAAAGCAGTACATACCACATGGAGTGATGAATGACGTCTTATCTTTGTCTTCCTTGGACATAAATATTTGGTGATACCCAGAGTAAGCGACCAGAAAGGAGAGCAAATCACAACCTAAAGTGGAGTCCAAAATCTGGTCGATGCGCGGCAAGTGAAATGGGTCCTTCAGGCAAGCCTTGTTGAGATCTGTGAAACCAATGCAAAGCCTCCATTTCCCATTAGCCTTCCGGACTACCAATGGATTCGCCAACCTCACGGGGTGCAATATTCATCTCACCAAACCAGCTGCCTTAAGTTTCTTGATCTCTTGTGTAATGAACTGCTGCCTCTCCAGGGCCTGCTTCAGGACTTTCTGTTTGAGAGGTCGGGCATGTGGGCAGACATCAAGGTGGTGCTCGATTAACACTCTGGGAACACCGGGGATATCAAATGGTTGCCAGGCAAACACATCGATATTCGCCCGCAGGAAGCCAGTGAGCACGCTTTCCTATTTTTCATCGAGGGTGGGGCTTACAGTGAAAGTGCCATCAACGGCAGCCAGCCCAGCCGGGACCTTCTTCACTTGGGGTGCGGCAACCTTGGCTCTCTTGCTGTTAGAACACTCCAGCACGTTGTCAACGGGTGCCGTGCACTCGGTGGGGGCATGCTTCCGGACTCTTTGCTGGAGACCTTACAGCCTCTCTTCTTTCCTTTGCTTTCCTTGGTGGGAATTGCTGATGCCGCTGCCTCTGCCGTGACAGCGTCCCGGTACAGCTTGTCCACACAAATAATTGCATCCTTCTCATCTGATGGGATGGTGAAGACTCGCAGTGGCCCAGGCATATTCAAGGTGTTGTAGGCATAGTGGGATGCTTCCATGAACTTAGCCAGGGCCGGGCGTCCAAGAATCCCATTGTACGGCAGGGGGAGATCAACCACATCAAACACAATCCTCTCAGTCAGGTAGTTTAGTTCTCCGCAAACGTTACCGGCAACGTAATCTTTCCCTTAGGATGGCTCCTGCCAGGATTAACTCCTTGAAACGTGTCGGTAACCTCTAGCTCATCTTCTCCTATCTGAAGCTTGCTGATGACTGCCGGGGAAATTAGATTCAACCCGGCCCCGCCGTCCACCAACATCTTTGTGACATTGAGGTTGTGAATTGTTAGGGAGACCAACAACAGCAAACATCCTACCAAAGTGGCACGGCTAGAATGGTCCTCCTCGTCAAAGATGATGGTCATACGGGACCATTTGAGCGGCTTCCGGGCCTCTGGCGCTGGTTCCACGGCATCGTCTTCTCGTGCTCGCCGTTTGAGCTGACGGTGAGAAGTGTGCAAAGATGCACCTTGATACGTCTCCAACATATCTGTAATTTTTTATTGCTCCATGCTATATTATCTATTGTTTTGGACTATATTGGGCTTTATTTTCCACTTTTACATTACTTTTGGGACTAACCTATTAACCGGAGGCCCAGCCTAGAATTGCTGTTTTTTTGCCTATTTCAGTGTTTCGAAGAAACGGAATATCAAATGGAGTCCAATCGGAATGAAATCTTCGGGAACGTGATTTTCTGATCAGATAAGATCCAGGAGTCTTGGACCATCGGTCAAGAAAGGAGGGAGGCGGCCACGAGGGTGGAGGGCGCCCCCCTAGGGTGCGCCCCCCTGCCTCGTGGGCCCCCCGAAGCTCCACCGACGTACTCCTTCCTCCTATATATACCTACGTACCCCCAACAGATCAGATACGGAGCCAAAACCTAATTCCACTGCCGCAACTTTCTGTATCCACGAGATCCCATCTTGGGGCCTGTTCCGGAGCTCCGTCGGAACGGGAGTCCACCATGGAGGGCTTCTACATCATCATCATAGCCTCTCCGATGAAGTGTGAGTAGTTTACTTCAGACCTTCGGGTCCATAGTTAGTAGCTAGATGGCTTCTTCTCTCTTTTTGGATCTGAATACAATGTTCCCCCCCTCTCTCGTGGAGATCTATTCGATGTAATCTTCTTTTTGCGGTGTGTTTGTTGAGACCCATGAATTGTGGGTTTATGATCAATATTATCTATGAGCAATATTTGAATATTCTCTGAATTCTTTTATGTATGGTTGGTTATCTTTGCAAGTCTCTTCGAATTATCCGTTTGGTTTGGCCAACTAGATTGGTAGTTCTTGCAATGGGAGAAGTGCTTATCTTTGGGTTCAATCTTGAAGTGTCCTTTCCCAGTGACAGTAAGGGCAGCAAGGCACGTATTGTATTATTGCCATCAAGGATAACAAGATGGGGTATTTATCATATTGCATGAATTTATTCCTCTACATCATGTCATCTTGCTTAAGGCGTTACTCTATTTTCATTAACTTAATACTCTAGATGCATCTTTGGATAGCGGTCGATGAGTGGAGTAATAGTAGTAGATGCGATCGAGTCGGTCTACTTGTCTCGGACGTGATGCCTATATACATGATCATACCTAGATATTCTCATAACTATGCTCAATTCTGTCAATTGCTCAACAGTAATTCGTTCACCCACCGTAAAATACTTATGCTCTTGAGAGAATCCATTAGTGAATCTATGGCCCCCGGGTCTATTTTCATCATATTAATCTTCCTACGCTTTATTATTGCTTTTCTTTATTAATTTGCCTTTTATTTTACTTTGCATCTTTATACGAAAAGTACCAAAAATATTATCTATCATCTCTATCAGATCTCACTCTCGTAAGTGACCGTGAAGGGATTGACAACCCCTATTCGTGTTGGTTGCGAGGAGTTGTTTGCTTTGTGTAGGTACGAGGGACTTGCGCGTGGCCTCCTACTGTATTGATACCTTGGTTCTCAAAAACTGAGGGAAATATTTATGCTACTCTGCTGCATCATCCTCTCCTCTTCGGGGAAAACCAACACAAGCTCAAGACGTAGCAAGAAGGATTTCTGGTGCCATTGCCGGGGAGTCTACGCAAAAGTCAACATACCACGTACCCATCACAATCCCTTATCTCTCGCAATACATTATTTCCATTCGCCTCTCGTTTTCCTCTCCCCCACTTCACCCTTGTCGTTTTATTTGCCCTCTCTTTTCTGTTTGCCTTTTTCTCGCTTTCTTGTCGTTATATCTAAAATTGGGGAAATTATTGCTGATATGGACAATAATAATATCATGGAAAATTCTGATGCGTCGGCTGAAGAACCCCCTACCTTGCATACAAAAAGATTTCGAATTGGTAGTGTTAATATTATTGGAAAATGAGTTATCCAAGATTTCTTTACTTGTGCCGGTGCTTTGCCTTCTATGGGCAGTTCTATTCTCCGTAGAACTAGTAGTCTTGCGGACGCTCTTGCCATGCTTATCGTTGAACTAGAAAGGCAATTTATGCATATGCATCCTTCCATACAAAGGATTTTCCTAGAATTTTCTAATATCGAGCATTCCTCTGTTAAGCATGCCGCTACAATCTTTTTGGCTCATGAATTCAGATTTATAATAAAATAGGCCAAAGAAATCTTTGCGCATTATAGGGTGGACGCTGGTCATCCTCCCATAGAATCTATCCTCTTTGATCAAGAAGAAATAATGCGTTTTCAATCTATTGACTATGTTGCTTTCAATGAAAATCTTAGAAAAAAGGTGCCTACCAATATTTCAATTGATAGATCTCTGAACTTAACGATAATTTGGCTATTATAAATAATGAGCTAGGATACTCTCTTGAGTATAGGCTCACCAGATTCTGTCAAAAGAATGCTTATAATGATGAATTGGTTGTGCAATACGAAGGGCCGAAAGAGGAACCTATACCTCCTAAAATTGATTTTGGAGATTTTTGCCCTATTAAATTTAGCCCTTTTGATTACTTTTGTTTGCCTCAAATAAAACTTTCTGCCGAACGTAGGGAGTATGAAATGAGTTTCACTGATCTATCTTATTACTACGGCAAAACCTAGATCTATCCTTGCTTTTATGCCTAGCTAGGGGCGTTAAACGATAGCGCTTGTTGGGAGGAAACCCAATTTCATTTTTAATTTTTTTGTTTTTGTTTCTGTTTAGGAATAAATAATCCATCTACCTTCTGTTTAGATGTGGTTTTATGTTTTAATTAGTGTTTGTGCCAAGTTAAACCTATAGGATCTTCTTGGATAATAGTTATTTGATCTTGCTGTAATTTCCAGAAACTTTCTGTTCACGAAAACAATTGTTAAAAATCACCAGAACGTGATAAATAGTTATTCCAATTGCTGCTGATCAATAAACAAATTTCCTAGATCTTCCTATTTTGGCTGAATTTTTGGAGTTCCAGAAGTTTGCGTTAGTTACAGATTACTACAGACTGTTCTGTTTTTGACAGATTCTGATTTTCGTGTGTTGTTTGCTTATTTTGCTGAATATATGGCTAGTAAAATAATTTATAATCCATATAGAAGTTGGAATACAGTAGGTTTAACACCAAAATAAATAAATAATGAGTTCATTACAGTACCTTGAAGTGGTCTTTTGTTTTCTTTCGCTAACGGAGCTTACGAGATTTCTATTGAGTTTTGTGTTGTGAAGTTTTCAAGTTTTGGGTGAATTTTTTTGATGGATTATGGAACAAGGAGTGGCAAGATCCTAAGATTGGGTATGCCCATGGCACCCCCAAGATAATCCAAGGACGCCAAAAATTCAAAGCTTGGGGATGCCCCGGACGGCATCCCCTCTTTCGTCCACTTCCATCGGTAACTTTACTTGGAGCTATATTTTTATTCACTACATGATATGTGTTTTGCTTGGAGCGTCTTGTATTATTTGCGTCTTTGCTTGTTAGTTTACCACAATCATCCTTGCTGTACACACCTTTTGAGAGAGCCATACATGAATTGGAATTTGTTAGAATACTCTATGTGCTTCACTTATATCTTTTGAGCTTTATAGTTCTGCTCTATGTGCTTCACTTACATCTTTTGAACTTTATAGTTTTGCTCTAGTGCTTCACTTATATCTTTTAGATCACGGTGGTGGATTTGTTTTACAGAAACTATTGATCTCTCATGCTTCACTTAGATTATTTTGAGAGTCTTAAATAGCATGGTAATTTGCTTAAAATAATAATATGCTTGGTATTCAATATTTGTAAAACTTTATTTTGAGTGCGTTGGATACTAAGAAAAGTTTGATGCTTGATAATTGTTTTGAGATATCGAGGTGATAATATTAGAGTCATGCTAGTTGAGTAATTGTCAATTTGAGAAATACTTGTGTTAAAGTTTGTGATTCCCTTGGCATGCACGTATGGTGAACCGTTATTTGATGAAGTCGGAGCATGATTTATTTATTGATTGTCTTCCTTATGAGTGGCGGTCGGGACGAGCGATGGTATTTTCCTACCAATCTATCCCCCTAGGAGCATGCACGTAATACTTTTCTTTGATAACTTATAGATTTTTGCAATAAGTATATGAGTTCTTTATGACTAATGTTGAGTCCATGGATTATACGCATTTTTCTCACCCTTCCACCATTGCTAGCCTCTCTAATACCGCGCACTTTTCGCCGGTATCATACACCCACCATAAAACCTTCCTCAAAACAACCACCATACCTACCTATCATGGCATTTCCATAGCCATTCCGAGATATATTGCCATGCATCTTTCCACAGTTCCGTTTATTATGACACGCTCCATCATTGTCAAATTGCTGAGCATGATCATTTAGTTGACATCGTATTTGTGGCAAAGCCACCGTTCATAATTCTTTCATACATGTCACTTATAAATCATTGCATATCCCGGTACACCGCCGGAGGCATTCATATAGAGTCATATTTTGTTCTAAGTATCGAGTTGTAATCATTGAGTTGTAAAAAAAATAAAAGTGTGATGATCATCATTTTTAGAGCATTGTCCCAAGTGAGGAAAGGATGATGGAGACTATGATTCCCCCATAAGTCGGGATGAGACTCCGGACGAAAAATAAAAAAGAAAAGAGGCCATAAAAAAGGAGAAAAGGCCCAAAAAAATGAAAGAAAAAGAGAGAAGGGACAATGTTACTATCCTTTTACCACACTTGTGCTTCAAAGTAGCACCATGATCTTCATAATAGAGAGTCTCTCGTTTTGTCACTTTCATATACTAGTGGGAATTTTTCATTATAGAACTTGGCTTCTATATTCCAATGATGGGCTTCCTCAAATTGCCCTAGGTCTTCATGAGCAAGCGAGTTGGATGCACACCCACTTAGTTTCTTTTGTTGAGCTTTCATATGCTTATATCTCTAATGCATCCGTTGCATGGCAATCCCTACTCACTCACATTGATATCTATCGATGGGCATCTCCATAGCCCGTTGATACGCCTAGTTGATGTGAGACTATCTTCTCCCTTTTTGTCTTCTCCACAACCACCACTCTATTCCACATATAGTGCTATATCCATGGCTCACGCTCATGTATTGCGTGAATATTGAAAAAGTTTTGAAAATGTCAAAAGTATGAAACAATTGCTTGGCTTGTCATCGGGGTTGTGCATGTTTTAAATACTTTGTGTGGTGAAGATAGAGCGTAGCCAGACTATATGATTTTGTAGGGATAACTTTCTTTGGCCATGTTATTTTGAGAAGACATGATTGCTTTGTTAGTATGCTTGAAGTATTATTATTTTTATGTCAATATGAACTTTTGTCTTGAATCTTTCGGATCTGAATATTCATACCACAATTAAGAAGAATTACATTGAAATTATGCCAAGTAGCACTCCGCATCAAAAATTCTCTTTTTATCATTTACCTACTCGAGACGAGCAGGAATTAAGCTTGGGGATGCCTGATACGTCTCCAACGTATCTATAATTTTGATTGCTCCATGCTATATTATCTATTGTTTTGGACTATATTGGGCTTTATTTTCAACTTTTATATTACTTTTGGGACTAACCTATTAACCGGAGGCCAGCCCGAAATTGCTGTTTTTGCCTATTTCGGTGTTTGAAGAAAGCGGAATATCAAACGGAGTCCAATCGGAATGAAATCTTCGGGAACGTGATTTTCTCATCAGATAAGATCCAGGAGACTTGGACCCTCGGTCAATAAAGGAGGGAGGCGGCCACGAGGTTGGAGGGCCCCCCCAGGGCGCGCCACCTGCCTTGTGGGCCCCCCGAAGCTCCACCAACGTACTCCTTCCTCCTATATATACCTACGTACCCCCAACAGATCAGAGACGGAGCCAAAAACCTAATTCCACCGCCGCAACTTTCTGTATCGACGAGATCCCATCTTGGGGCCTGTTCCGGAAGGGGAATCCACCACGGAGGGCTTCTACATCATCATCATAGCCTCTCCGATGAAGTGTGAGTAGTTTACTTTAGACCTTCGGGTCCAGATTTAGTAGCTAGATGGCTTCTTCTCTCTTTTTGGATCTCAATACAATGTTCTCCCCCTCTCTCATGGAGATCTATTCGATGTAATCTTCTTTTTGCGGTGTGTTTGGTGAGATCGATGAATTGTGGGTTTATGATCAAGATTTTCTATGAGCAATATTTGAATCTTCTCTGAATTCTTTTATGTATGGTTGGTTATCTTTGCAAGTCTCTTCGAATTATCCGTTTGGTTTGGCCAACTAGATTGGTAGTTCTTGCAATGGGAGAAGTGTTTAGCTTTGGGTTCAATATTGCGGTGTCCTTTCCCAGTGACAGTAAGGGCAGCAAGGAACATATTGTATTGTTGCCATCGAGGATAACAAGATGGGGTATTTATCATATTGCATGAATTTATTCCTCTACATCATGTCATCTTGCTTAAGGCGTTACTCTGTTTTCACTAACTTAATACTCTAGATGCATGCTGGACAGCGGTCGATGAGTGGAGAAAAAGTAGTAGATGCAAGCAGGAGTCGGTCTACTTGTCTCGGACGTGATGCCTATATACATGATCATACCTAGATATTCTCATAACTATGCTCAATTACATCAATTGCTCAACAAGTAATTCGTTCACCCACCGTAAAATACTTATGCTCTTGAGAGAAGCCACTAGTGAAATCTATGGCCCCGGGTCTATTTTCATCATATTAATCTTCCCTCGCTTTATTATTTCTTTGCTTTTTTACTTTGCCTTTTATTTTACTTTGCATCTTTATACCAAAATACCAAAAATATTATCTATCATCTCTATCAGATCTCACTCTCGTAAGTGACCATGAAGGGATTGACAACCCCTATTCGCGTTGGTTGCGAGGAGTTATTTGCTTTGTGTAGGTACGAGGGACTTGCACGTGGCCTCCTACTGGATTGATACCTTGGTTCTCAAAAACTGAGGGAAATACTTACGCTACTCTGCTGCATCATCCTCTCCTCTTCGGGGAAAACCAACGCAAGCTCAAGACGTAGCACACCTCCGTCAATGCACAGGGCGTCCGTGGCCTTCTGAAACTCTTGCTCACTGGTTTCCTCTTCATCCCCTCCATCACTCTCATCATCACAGGTTTCCTTCTCTTGACCTCTGGCGGGCTTTCCATGGTTCCGAAAGGGTTTGCTGGGGAAATTTACTTCACCACCTCGGCCCTTAGCGCCAGTAACATTCTGACCTTTTTCCTTGTCATGCTTCTCATATTCTACTTTCTGCTTCTTGACAAGCTGCTCAACTTGATAACATTCTTGAAGGTCGTGGCCCTCGGGCCAATGAATCTTGTAGTATGGCCCATCACCTTTCCCAGCTTTCTCAGCAGCAGCAGCTTCCCGCCAGTCAGTGCACACGGTAACTTCCTTGCCGGGGGCCTCAGCTTTGGCCTTCTTGCCAGTACTAGGCTTACCAGATCCTCCAAGAATCATCACTGCCTTATCTCTCCGCTTCTTACTGCACTTCTTTCTCTTCTTCTGACTAGTTGATTCATCATTATCCTCTGAATCAACATTGGTGCAATCTTCCTCTCCGAGCAACCTCCTTCCCTCCTCCATCCAAGCACATTTATCCACTAATGTGTAAAGCTCATTCACAGTCTTGGGCAACCGCATGTTCATCTTGGAACGAATACGACGATTGCGCACATTGGACTGGGAGGCAGCTATTACGGCTGCGAGATGGATATTTTGGGATATTTCTATGAACTTTGCTGAATCTCTGTAAATACTTACGGAGGGTTTCTCCTTCCTCTGCTGGAGAAGCTGCAAATCACTGGGCATGCCGGGTTCTTGATGACCGCCAGTGAAGGCGCCAATGAACTCGTGGCACAGGTCGGCCCGTGACGAAATGGAGTTCTCTGGTAGGTGCATCAGGCAAGACCTCACATTGGATTTGATGGACAAAGGGAAGTAGTTGGCGAACACCTTCTCATCTCTTCCCCCAGCAGCCTGAACAGCAATGGTGTGGATGCTCAAGAAGTCTGCCGGGTTCAGCCTCCCGTCGTACTTCTTAGGTATCTCTAGCATGAACGTGCGAACGGACAGCCAACGGACTTGCCGCAGTTCTCGTGTAAAGTCAGGGCAGCCAACCTCGAAAGGTAGGCACCCGCCAACACCGAGCGCAGGCTCATTGACGTTGAGGCCATCACATTCGTCGGTCCGGCGAAGCTCGTTGCGGCGCTGCTCGATGACGACGCGTGCGTCTCCTCTCCGCCCATCCTTAAGGGCTCGACGTTGGCCTGGACGTACTCGAGGGTCAGATGATGCCATCGAGACATCATCGTGATCTTGATTTTGTTGCGCTCGCGCTGGCTGCCGTGGTGGGGACTACACCATGGGGCTGGCCCCTTCCGTGCGGTCAGCAGCACGAGCTGTTGCTGTCGCTTGGGTAGGTTGTCGCGGGCCAGCTTGCCGCGAGCCCATAGCTTCGGCGAAGCCGAGCAGACTCTGGATGGTGGCATGCCGTTCGTCCATCTGCTGGGCTGCTGGCAGAAACCTCAGCAGCAACTGAGCTCGTGCCATGGCCTCCGAAGCAGTGCTTGGCATGGATGTCGACGAAGTCGATCTTACCATCGCGCGGCTCCTGACGGTGCCAGCGGCGGTAGTACTGTGCAACTGCTGTCGCTGCAAGACTACGACCTAGGCATGGTGCGGTGGAGGCGCTTGAGGGCTAGCGGTTCCGTCGGCCACAACGGCTTGGTCGGCCTGTCCCGGGGGAGGTGCACGCGTGATGACCGCACCCATGGTGGGGGCGGACGGAGGGCGGCGGTTCGCCACGGGACGAGCACCGTTGCTGTGGTTGTGCCCGTCCGCAGGAGAGAGGGGCGCAGATGGAGTAACCCCCTCACTCGTACCTTGGGGAGCGTGGCCCTCACGGTGTTGCTGATGCTGCTCTCCCACGGTGCCTCCTGCTCCTATGTCGGCTGCGGGAGAAGTGGCGATGGCGCCGCCTGCTTCCGACCACTTCCCCTGCAACATCCACCTCCTCATGCGCTTCCACACCCCCCGCAGCATTGAAGGCTGCGGGCGGCGGAGCCTTCGAGTTGGATGAGTGAGCTGCAGGACCGGACTTCTTCTTGGGCGCCATGGTCGTTGGCATCGTCGAAGATGGCAATGGTGATGAAGATGACGCGCTGCGCATGCCTTCAGGTTCGCAAAAGCGAGCCCCCTACCTGGCGTGCCAAAGATGTCGCGGGAAACCACGGCCACCTATGGGACCAGGAGGCCCCTTGCTAGTTCGTCAGGGGCGACATGTTGCACAAAGAGGAGAGGGGCGTGGGGCAGCACGGCAGATATCACACAAGCAATTTACCCAGGTTTAGGCCGCCGTGAGTCGTAAAACCCTACTCCTGCTTTGGTGGATTGATTGTGGAAAAGGTAGTTGTGAGCGTAGTACAATTTCCCGGCAGGGGTTGCCTTGGGGTAGCAGGCACTACGCGCTTATGGGGGTGTGAGTTATCGAACCTTCTAACCCTTTCTACGGTTGCCATGGGCCTCCTTTTATAGATCAAGGGGTCACCACAATGGCAAAGTAGTTATTATTCACTGATATGTAGCAAACAGTGCTATCATACCTAACTCCGCGGGCTGACAGGGCACATTAAATGCACCGCTTAGTGTCACATCACTGGTTGCCCGGCAAGGCCTACCGGGCTATCTTGCCAGCTCCGCGCCAGTTCTCTTGACACGTCGTAGGACGGGTGTCGTCTGTGGGTTTCTCCTGTAGGAAATGGCTACCATGTGGCGAATGGTTGCCACTTAATCATCTTGCGGCTTGACACCGCATTGATCAACGACATGTGTCGTGCTTGTGTGGTTGATGAGTTGGTTTTGCTTCCCGTCGGTCTGGCGAAGGTCGTCGCGGCGTCTATCTACGTTGACGCGCGCATTTCCCTACCGACTATCCTCCAGGGCTCGACATTGGCCTGGACGTGCTGGAGAGTCAGAAGAGGCCACTGAGACTTCGTCGGGGTCTTGATTCTGCAGCGCCTGTGCCGGTTGCCGTTGTGGATACTGCACCACGGGGACGGCCCCCTCTGTTCGGCCAGCAGTACGGGCGATTGCTATCGCTTGGGGAGGTTGCGTCTGGCCAGCTCGTCGTGATCCCCTAGCTTTGGCAAAACCGAGCAGGCTTTGGATGGTGGCACACCATTCATCCATCTGCTCGGCGGCTGGCGGAAACCTCAATAGGAGCTGAGCTCGAGCCATAGCCTCCGTGGCTGTGCTTGGCATAGATGCTGATGACATCGACCGCACCGTCGCCTGGCTCCTGATGGTGCCAGCGGTGGTTCCGCGCCCACGCTGTCGTGGGACGACCACCTGGGCAGCGGGGTTGCGCGGCGGTGGTGCTCAAGGGTCAGGGGCTTCGTCGAGCACAGCGGTTTGGTTGGCTCGTCTGGGAGGAGGCACATGCGCCGTGGTCGCTCCCGTGGTGGGGGCGGCCGGAGGGCGATGGCTTACCCCGGATCGAGCGTCGTTGCGGCTGTGCCCGTCGGTGGGAAGAGGGGGTGCGGATGGAGTGACCCCCTCGCCCGCACCTGGCGGAGCATGACCATCGAGGCACCGCTGATGCTGTTCTCCTCCGATACCTCTTGCCTCCGTGCCGACCGCGGGGGAAGTGGTGATTGCGCCACCTGCTCCAACCATGTCCCCAGCAGCGTTCATGTCCTCGCTTGCCTCCACATCCCCCGCGGCATTAGCCACGGGCGGCGGAGCCTTCGAGGTGGATGGATGGGCCGAAGTACCAGACTTCTTCTTGGGCTCCATGGTCGATGGCGTCATCAAAGATGAAGATGGTGATGAAGATGACACGATGTGCATTCTTTAAGGTTCACGCAAGCGAAGCCCCTACCTGGCGCGCCAACGATGTCTTGGGATATTTGTGGCCACCTATGGAACCAGGAGGCCCCTTGCTGGTTCGGTAGGGGGACGTCGCGTTGCACAAAGAGCAGACCAGCGTACGGTAGCACGGCAGAGAGCACACAAGCAATTTACCCAGGTTCAGGCCGCCGCGAGGCGTAAAACCCAACTCCTGCTTTGGTGGATTAATGGTGGAATGGAGGTGGCGAAACATGGTACACTTGCCCGGCAGGGGTTGCCTTAGGGCAGTAGCGACTACGCGCGTATGGGGGTGTGGGTTCATCAACTTTCCAACCCTTCCTACGGCTGCCATGGGCCTCCTTTTGTAGATCAAGGGGTCACCACAATGGCAAAGTAGTCATTATGCACTGATATGATAGAAAACAGTGCTATCATACCTAACTCTGCGGGCTGACAGGGCGCATTAAATGCACCGCTTAGTGTCACATCGCCGGTTGCTTGGCAAGGCTTGCCCGGCAAGGCTTGCCGGCCAATCTTGCCAGCTCCACGCCTGTTCTCTTGACACGTCGCAGGACGGGTGTGATCTGTGGGTTTCTTCTGTAGGAAATGGCTGCCATGTGGCGAATGGCTGCCACTTAATCACTTTGCGGCTTGACACCACATTGATCGACGACGTGGGTCATGCTTGAGTGGTTGGTGAGGCGGTTTTGCTCCCGTAAGCCCTGGCAGGTCCTGCCGGGGTGTCTTGGTCGTCTGCTTCTGGGGGTGGCTTCGCCTGCCCGGCAAAGGAGGCCTTCTCTTGGCGATACCCTGCTGCTCTGGCTTGGCCTTAATCTCTCTGAGCTGCATGTTGGTTCTTCGAATCTCTTGATCCTTTGAACTTTAACTAGGGCGGGTGCTTCAATCTTGCTCTTGCGCTTGTGCACAGTCTGGGCAACAGACCCGGGGTATGTTGCACTGACATTTACGACGTCAAATTAATATTATGCAATGCTATGCTTGGAATTTATGTGAATTATATGATTTTACTTGTTGTTCCGAAGACTCTAAGAAACACCTTTCCTACAAATGTGAGTTTAGTGATGGAATCTGATCTTCTTATGCCAATGGTGTTTATAATTACTTTGATGTTGAAAAAATTTAAGAATTTTTTGCTTTTAAGGGTGCTTATGAAATTGCTTCTTTGATTGAAAAGTATGATGCTACTCTTTACAAATCTGAAAATTTTGTCATACTTAAATATTGCTATGAAAACTATGCTTCTAATGTTTATGTTAAACCATATATTGAGGACTCCTCCGCTGTCCAGGAAGAGATTAATATTTTGCACGAAACTATGGAGGAAGAAATTGATGAAACTGTGAGTTCATTGGATGAAAAGATGATGAGGAGAGCGAAGAACAAAAGGAGGAAGAGTGTATTAGCTACCCATACTCACCTTCTAATGAGGGTAACTCTCCAACTCATACATTGTTTAATGTCCCTTCGTTCTTACTAAAGGATGAATGCTATGATAATTGCTATGATCCCGTTGATTCGTTTGAAATGTCCCTTTTTAATGAACTTGATGCTTGCTATGCTTGTGGCCATGATGCCAATATGAATTATACTTATGGAGATGAAATTGCTATAGTTCCTTATGTTAAGAATGAAATTGTTGCTATTGCACCCACACATGATAGTCCCATTATCTTCTTGAATTCTCCAAAGTACAATATATCAGAGAAGTTCGCGCTTATTAAGGATTACATTAATGGGTTGCCTTTTACCCTTGCACATGATGATTTTCATGAATATAATATGCATGTGCTTGGTGCTCCTACTTGCAGTTATTATTAGAGAGGAACTATATCTCCACCTCTCTATGTTTCCAACACGATAAAATTGCAAGAAACTGCTTATGCTATGTATTGGCATTTACTTGATGTGCATGAATTGTTGTTTTATGACATGCCGATGCATAGGAAGAGAGTTAGACTTCGTCATTGCATGATATATGTTGCTTTATGCCCATTGCTAAATTATAAATCATTGCTTATTAAAATTAGCTTTGATATACCTTGGGATCCGGGTGGATCAATTACTTGAGCACTTTATGCCTAGCTTAATGGCTTTAAAGAAAGCGCTGCCTAGGAGACAACCTGGAAGTTTTGGAGAGTCATTTTTATTCTGTTGTGTGCTTTTATAAAGTTTAAAAACAAAAAAAATATAGAGGGGATCTTAAAAACTTTTTCAAAAAGATAAGCGATTGGAAGGTTATGCAATGCATTGGAGAAGTGAGGGTCGACCTTGAACACTTGTGTTCATGCTCATGGAAACAATGTAAAAATTTCATGGTTGTTTCTCACAAAATAATTATCCCCTTGTACAAATCCATTGTATTATAAAAATAATGTGCCAATATTTTCCTTTAGGATGATTAGATTGCTTGTTGGTATGTGCGGTGCAAAAACAGAAACTTTTGCTATAGTGCGTGAATTTACATTTTTTTACTGGAGCTTGCAAAAATTCTGAAACTTTTACACAATACTTCTATGCAAGTTTTCTTATTTTTTCATAATTTTTCAGAATTTTTGGAATTATAGAAGTATGATCATAGTTCAGATTACTATAGTCTATCCTGTTTTTGACAGATTCTGTTTTCGATGCATTGTTTTGCTTGTTTCGATGAAACTATCGATTCTATCAGTGGTATAAGCAATGGAGAAGTTATAATACATCAGGGATAATGCAAAAAAAATATGAATGGGTCTGCAACAGTACTTAAAGTAGTGATTTGCTTTATTACACTAACGGATCTCACCAGTTTTCTGTAAAGTTTTGTGTGGATGAAGTGTTCAAAGATCCGGGAGGTCTCGATATGAGGAGAAGGAGGAGAGGCAAGAGTTCAAGCTTGGGGATGCACAAGGCACCCCAAGTAAATATCCAAGGAGACTTAAGCATCTAAGCTTGGGGCATCCCATCTTTCTTTAACAAGTATCGGTATGTTTTCGTCTTTGTTTCATTCCCGTGATATGCGTAAATCTTGGAGAGTCGCGTGACTTTCATTTTTCCTTTAGTAAAGCACCATGCTGGTTATAGAATGCTCACTGCCTTTCACTTATATCTTTTGAGTATGGCTTTATAGAATGCTTCATGTGCTTCATTTATATCATTTGAAGTTTGGATTGCATGTTTCTCTTCACATAGAAAATCATTGTTTGTAGAAAACTCTCTTCCTTCACTTATATCTATTTAGAGAGTCAACGGGAATTGGTCATTTGCATGGTTAGTCAGAAAATCCTACATAAAACTTGTGGATCATTGAATATGATGTGTTTGATTCCTTGCAATAGTGTTGCGATATATAGATGATAATATGTGGGAAGTACTAGTAAACCGTTGTGGTTAGTAGGAATATGGGTGTTAAGGTCTGTGATTCCCAAAGCATGCACATATAGTATCTCGTTATGCTATGAAGTTGGAGCATGATTTATTATTGATTGTCTTCCTTATGAGTGGCGGTCGGGGACGAGCGATGGTCTTTTTGTACCAATCTATCCCCTTAGGGGCATGCGTAGTAGTACTTTGCCTCGAGGGATAATAAACTTTTGCAATAAGTATATGAGTTCTTTATAACAAATGTGAGTCCACGGATTATACGCACTCTTACCTTTCTGCATTTTGCTAGCTTCTACGGTACCGTGCATTGCCCTTTCTCACCTCAAGAGTCGGTGCAAACTTCACCGGTGCATCCAAACCCTACGATATGATACACTCTATCACACATAATCCTTATTATATCTTTCTCAAAACAGCCACCATACCTACCTATTATGGGATTTCCACAGCGATTCCGAGATATATTACCATGCAACTTCCACCGCTTTCATTTTGATGACTTGAGCATTCATTGTCATATTGCTTTGCATGATCATATAGCTGACATACTATTTGTCGCTCAGCCACCGTTCATCATTTTTTATACATGTTATGCTAGCCAGAGGCATTCATATAGAGTCATACTTTTTTCTTGGTATCGAGTTGTAATTTTTATTTCTTTTGAGTTGCAAGTAAATAGAAGTGTGATGATCATCATTATTCATTATTAGGGCATGTACCAGTGAGGTAAGGATGATGGATACTATGATTGCCCCACAAGTCGGGATCAGGCTCCGGACAAATATAAAAAAAAAGAAAAAAGGTGAGGCCAAAAAGAGCAGAAGAAAAAAGGAAAAAAGAAAATAAAAAAAATGAGAGAAAAAAGAGAAGGGGCATGCAAATTCCACACTTGTGCTTCAAAGTAGCACCATGTTTTTCATATAGAGAGTCTCCTATGTTGTCACTTTCATATACTAGTGGGAATTTTCATTATAGAGTTAGATGCACACCCACTTAGTTTTCATATTGATCTTTCATACAGTTATAGCTCTTAGTGCATTCGTTGCATGGCAATCCCTACTCCTCGCATTGATATCAATTGATGGGCATCTCCATAGTCCGTTGGTTAGGCGCGTCGATGTGAGACTTTCTTACTTTTTTATCTTCTCTATATTTACCCCTGTCGTCATACTCTATTCCACCCATAGTGCTATATCGATGGCTTGCGCTCATGTATTGCGCGAGGGTTGAAAAAGACGAAGCGCGCTAAAAAGTATGAACCAAGTGCTCGTCTTGTCATCGGGGTCATGCATGATAAATACTTTGTGTTAAGAAGAGAGAGCATGACAAGACTATATGATTTTGTAGGGATAGCTTTTTTTAGTGTTGATATTTTGAAAGACACAATTGTTTTTTGGGATGCCTGAGTATTGATGTCTTTGTGTCAAATTATAGACTATTGCTACGAATCATTTGTGTCTTAATATTCATGCCATGATTAGATATATGATCAAGATTATGCTAGGTAGCATTCCACATCAAAAATTGTCTTTTTTATCATTTACCTACTCGAGGATGAGCAGGAATTAAGCTTGGCGATGCTGATACATCTTCGCCGTATCTATAATTTTTGATTGTTTCAAGCCAATATTATACAACTTTCACATACTTTTGCCAACATTTTTTATGATTTATTGGACTAACCTATTGATCCAGTGCCCAGTGCTAGTTCCTATTTGTTGCATGTTTTTTGTTTCGCAGAATATCCATATAAAACGAAGTCGAAACGCGATAAAAATTGAAGGATATTTATTTTGGAATATTTTTGATTTTGGGAGGTGGAATTAATGCAAACGGAGGCCCGCAGCCACCACGAGACAACAGGGCGCGGCCCAGGGCCCAGGCGTGTGGTGGTCGGTTGTGCCCTCCTCGTAAGTCGGTTGGAGCTCTACTTCGGGTGCAAGGAAGCTTATATCCGGAAAAAATCGTGTTAAAATCTCAGCGCAATCAGAGTTACGGATCTCCGAGAATATAAGAAATAGTTTTCGGCCAGAAAACAAGAATGCGAAACAAAAGAGAACAGAGAGGGAGATCCAATCTTGGAGGGACTCCCGCCCCTCCGTCGCCATGGGAACCATAGACCAGAGGGGGAACTCTCCTCCCATCTAGGGGGGAGGCCAAGGAAGAAGAAGACGCCAGAACGCTGCCGGGGAAATCATCGTGTGACGACGATCTACTCCAACAACTCTGTCATCTTCACCAACATATTCATCACCTACCCCCATCTATATTCAGTGGTCCACTCTCCCGCAACCCGCTGTACCCTGTACTTAAACATGGTGCTTTATGCTGCATATTTTTAACCACTGATATGTTGCCATCCTATGATGTCTGAGTAGATTTTTGTTGTCCTACCAGTAATTGGTGAATTTCTATGGTTGGTTTAATTTCCATGTGGTTATGTTGTTGTCCTTTGGTGCCCATCGTATGAGCGCGCGTGGGGATCACACCATAGGGTTAGTAGTATGTTGATAGGACTATGCATTGGAGGGCAAGGGTGACAAAAGCTTCTTTCTAAACATAGAAATTTATACATATGGGATTGAAGGGGACCAATATATATCTTAATGCTATGGTAGGGTTTTACCTTAATGAACGTTAGTAGTTGCAGAAGCTTGCTAATAGTTCCAATCATAAGTGCATATAATTCCATGTAAGGGACATCATGCTAGCAGTGGCCTCTCCCACATAAAAACTTTCTATCGGTCTAGTAACATAGTCAATTGCTAAGGGTCAATTCCACAAATCCTACCACCACTAATACACACTAGTTTTACTGAACTTAGTTGTTTCTTTATTTAATCAGAACCTAACTTTTTTTCACGTTCTTTATTATCTTGCAAACCAATCCACACCTACAAGGTACATCTAGTTTTATTCTTGTTCTAGGTAAAGCAAACGTTAAGTGTGCGTAGAGTTCTATAAGTGGTCGATAGAACTCGAGGAAATATTTCTTCTACCTTTACCTCCTCGTTGGGATCGACACTCTTATTTATCAAAAAGGCTACAAACGATCCCCTATAGTTGTGGGTTATTAGTAGCTTCCTTGGCTTAGCCGGATTTTATCGTCGCTTTGTGAAGGATTTTAGTACCATTGCATCACCATTGCATGCATTGACTAAGGAGAATTCATCATTTCTATGGGGACCTTCCCAAGATACCACATTCCATGAGCTTAAGAATTTGCTTACGCCCACCTCCCACTAGTAGGGAAAAGCCTAGTAGTAGCGCGGGGTAAAGGCCTAGCAGTAGCGCGGGTACATGCACTACTGCTACGATGCTACAACTAACTTTTAGCAGTAGCGCGTGTCCACCCATGCTACTGCTATCTAAATTTAGCAATAGCGTGTTTGTCAGAACCTCGCTACTGCTAAAAACTACAATGCGCCTCTGTATCTCGCGCTACTACTAAGGCAGCGCTGCAGCTACACACATACCCTGTGGTACTGCTACTCTTTTCTGTATTTCTTTGCAGCGTATTTACTCTGTTTTTAATAGGTTTTATACAATAGCCTCTATCATATCATACACGTGATAGTCTTATCATATCATACACATGCAAATAGTCTCATCAAATCATGTCATCATCATCCAACACAAATGATGTCTCTCATCATCATCGATCTTGAAATAGCAATACAAGTTATGATATGTGTTGAATACATGCAACTACATCATCATCCCAAAAACATGTTTCATCATCCATCTATATCATGATATGGAAGAGAAGAGATATCACTATGAGCAAGAGCGGAGTTATGCAGTACACGAGGCGCCGGTTTTGATTCCTCTCTCACGCTATCGTGAACCTCAAGTAACTAGATTTTGCTTCTTATCTGCTATTGAACCCTTTATGGCTGTTGCTCGAGAATCATGACACTTGGGCCTGACACTCTGGCCACTCGTCGTACACTCCCAGTGTCGGTGTCAAAACTGGCAGACCTCGGGGTAGGGGGTCCCGAGCTGTGGATCTCAGATAGATGGTAACAAGAATAGAGAGACGATGTTTTACCCAGGTTCGGGCCCTCTTGATGGAGGTAAAACCCTATGTCTTGCTCTTGTTTATACTAAAGGAGATGTATCAAGTACATAGTTGATCTACCTAGAGATCGTAATATGTGGTCTAACTCTAGGGCTAGGTGAATGATATTGCGATGATGTCCTCTCTACGGGCTATATCCTATGGCTTATATACACGGCAGGGAGGGTATCTAGGGTTACAAGGCCGAGATCTAGGAGCAAGGCGGCGGGAGAGATCTTGGAGTATACGTCAAGTCTTCGGTGGAGGTAGTCTTGATCATGCCTCCTGAGTACGAGCGAGAGCCCATCGGCCCAGCCCGAGGAGCATGGACCGACTAGGTTAGTACCCCCTTATCCAGGACACTGTCAGTAGTCCCCGAACTGGTCTTCTATGACGAGGACGACCTTCTTGACAATAACAACCTCAGATCCGGAGTCCTTGGCTCGACAGTTGAGTTCCACCTTATAATCCTTGGACCACTCCTTTAAAGGAGCGATGCCAGCCGAGGCTTAACCGAACTTGCAACCTCTGCCCGAAGAGATCGAATAACCTAGCATCTAAGGCCATCCATCTCGGTGTGAACTGTTCCACTTAGCCTGAGAACTTTATTGAAATGGCTCACCCTACGACAGGTCGGACAGTTACTGCTTCCCTCAAATTGCGGACCAAGGCAACCTTTTTACTGGCATGTCCCATTGAGGTTGAGATCGTGCCCATTTTCTCGGGGATATCATCCAGATTTTGTTTCTCCCCATATGCTTAACATCATGTTTGGTGAGAGTGGTGTGTTTATCAGCGTATTAAGGGGGACTATTGGCCTTTCACTGGCCTATAAGAGCAAAAGGGAGGACAACGCAACCTACTATGCTCCCATTCTCCCAATCTACTGCTTCGTCTAGGTCTAGCGTCCAGATCCAATCCCACACCCTTCTCCTTTAGTGAGTCCAACCTCCTCCACCAGCCATGGCCGGCACCCTCAAGGGGCACTAGGGTGGTTCCATCGTGATGGATGGCACCATCCTAGAGCTACACAGCGCGGGGTATCTGTCTGCCGATATCACCGCCCGTGCTCCAGCTGCTAGCCAGCAAGTGCCCGCTCCCAATGTAGGGGAGAGGGTAGTCTTCGCCCCCACCTCGTCTGATGGCTAGGGTTCCGGCTGCACCCTTTCGTGCGTAGGATAATTTTCTATTACGGGCTCGATTTCCACCATATGGCCCCGAATTCCATTCTCCACCTCACCTCCTTCATCATGGTCTATGAGGCCTTCCTCCGCCGCGAGCCGCACTTTGGCCTATGGCTGAAGATCTTCGGGATCAAGCCGAAGTCCAGCGGCACTGACCTCGGGAGTGCGGAGGGGCCATGATCAAAAAGAATCAGGGGTCTGAATGGTTCAAGGGAACCTTCATCGAAACGGTGAATGAGTGGCAGTGGGAATGGTTCTACATCACCGAACCGCTCGCCCCTGGCCAGTACGAGGTCCTAGCTTTTATGGTTGGGCCTCCGAGGAAGCTCAGGTCCTGGAAGGAGAAAGGCGTCGCCTGCGTGAACCCAGAGGAGGTGGAGGTCAAGAGGGTCAAACGGCAGTCCACCACAAAGAACCTCCAGCTCGCCTATGTCATCAATGTCATGCTCAACCACTGCATTCTCCCACTCCAGCTTTGGGCTACCTCGATATGGGTGCGAAAGCCCGAGGACATGGGCCCCCTCACCGCCTTCTTCCACTCCACCATGGCATCCATGTGGACGCAACTCCTAAAGCTAGCCAAGGACAAGATCCCCAAGGAGGGGGATGACCTCGGCTTCGAGGACAGCCATGACACCCCGGTAGGTGTTCTTACACACGAATTCAAATTCTTGTCTTTCGCATTGACGGGTAGATTCGGACGAGTTGCTTATGCTTAATGTTTGCAGAAGTGACTGACCTAGGCGCAGAAGGTGCGATGCCCAGCCCCACTACCAGGGGAGCCAATAACTCCCCCACTCGCGGTGCTCCTCACCGAGGAGCCGCACATGGTGGCCCCCAAAGGGTCGAAGTCCCTAAAGGGCAAGGAGAGTGCTCGGGGCCGAGAGACCTCGGTCACTCAGTCCGAGAAGACCCACACCTCCTCCATCCACGAAGACGATGAAGAGGAGGACGTGGTAGAAGAGAACCCTCCCCCTAAGGGGAAAAGGGGCGGCGTCGGGAGACGCTGAAGCCGGCATGCAGCCCAAGGGCTCAAAGAGGCTGAGGAGGACCTCGGCCAGGGCTGCCAGCAAGTCGTCCGAGAGAGCCGAGCTCTCCGACGAATCAGAGGAAGACCCCCTTGCCATGGGGAGGAAGAAAGCGACGCCCCTAGGGTAAGCCATTATCTTTTTATCCCATTTTCTTAACAAGTCCTTTTAATAATGGTGAACTCATAAAGTGTCTCGTTTGCACAGTTCGCCAAGGGTTCTCCCTAGCGGTTCCTCGAGCGGGCTACAGTCCGCCATCGGGACTCCAGAGCCCGCCGTTCCTCCACCAGCTCGTGACGGGCTGGGGGAGGAGACATCCACTATGGCCCCCAAGCCAACAAGGCGGGGGCCAAAGAGTTAGCCATCATAGCCGAGGTCCACTGCTCGGCCCAAATAGACCTGGGGGAGAAGCATCCCAAGGTCGTCGAAGAGGGATTGGGCTAGTCATCGGCCTAACCGATATTTGCGTCAGCTTCGCCACCGCAGGTGGAGACCACTTAGGCCGACACGTCGATGCTCGGTTCCGAGGTTGTCCTGCCACCCCCGCCCGCTGCCCAAGGACGGGCTAGCACGGGGTGGCCCGAAGAGATGGTGGAGACCCTAAAGGGCTCCTCCCTTAAGGAAGAGCACCGTGCCTTGATAGGCACGGTGATGTACGGCTTCCAGTCCACGAGGGCCGACCTGCACGAGGTTTTCAGGAACCTCGTCACAAGCTTTGAGGTATGCTTCCACCCTTTTAGCTTATTTGTTTGGGTTTGGAGATTTTATCCGCCTGCCCAAAGACATGTCATCATGGCCTTCTAAACGGCTTAGTGACTGAGTAGCCCCGAGCCCAAAGCTGGTTTCGAGAAATCGGCATTGGGGTCATATAACTTGAAAGGAGCTTGTCATGCAGCCCCTAGGATGTTGCCTGAGGCCGTCGTCCTGGAATTTCAACATTTTGATTGCGGGATTTGTAATAAGGATTATTGCTGACAGGTTTTGATCTCGGTTCTGGACTCCATCTCCGAGGAGATTACGGACATGAACCGAAAGCTCGAGAGGTCCCAGGAGGACCTTAACTTGGTGAACCAGTGGTTCAAGCAGTCTCAAGGTAAGCAATTCAAACTTGTGTGATAATTTGCACGAAAAAATTGTGATAGATCTGTGCTAGGCGAAAAACTAAGGCCGAACTATTTTAATGACAACAACGTTAGCCAAGCTTGAGGCACTCAAGGCTAAGCTCAAAAAATCTCGGCAAGAGGTGAAGCAGCATAAGGCTTCGGCCGCGAAGGCGGAGGAGGCCCGAGCCACTGAGAAGGTGGCCGGTGATAAGGACCGGGCGCGGGTCCAGGAGGTCGAGGATACCCTGAAGGGCGTCTCTGAGGCACGTGATAAGCTTCGGGCAGAGGGGTAGTGAACATAGGAGGAGCTTGAAAAGCTCCAACTTGCCCATTCTAATATCAAGACTACGACCCGGGCTGACCGTGAGGTGCTCCAGCAGTTGGAAAAAAACGCCTCGGGTAAGCAATACTTATTACAGCGTGTGTTTGGCCGCAAGGAGTGTATCAAGCTCACCCAGCTGTGGCATTCCACAGAAGCCTTCACGGATCTCCCACAGAGCGTGGCGGATGCCGTTGCACATTTTGAACAGTTGGTGGGTCATGAGGCGGAGAAGGCCTTCTGGGGGCAGTTCCCGGGGTCTCTGTGATCGCAGTTGCTGAATCATCGAATGAAGTAGCTGGCAGAGTTGCTCCGCATGGTGTGACTGGCGCTCCAAGACCCGTGCGTTGTGCTATGGCCTGCCGAGGCCCTTCCAACCAGCCTCTTCGGCCTCTTGATGCGCGTGCGAGGGGCTGTCTCGCGCGCCAATTACTAGAGGAGGTCCGCGTGCTTTGAAGGAGCATGGAGGGCGTATGCCTGCGTGAAGACGCACTTCCGGAAGGTCAATATGGTGATGGTCGCCACAGGTCTTCCTGCAGACAAGCCACGCACCACAGAGCAATTTTATCCCGAGGTGGAGGATGGAGCTCGTATTACCGAGGCCATGTGTCCAAAGGACACTTTGTATTACTAGGTAGCACTTCGGGACGCTGAAGTTATGAAATGTATACAAGTTAATGGTTGATGGAATGATTATGGTTTTAAATTCCTTCATGCATATGTGCTTTTTTTGTTTTTAACCATTTTACCTCCTGTGCAACCGTTTTAAACAGAAAGTGGCATTCCGAGATGCAGTTTTGACCCTTGGTCGACGTCTCGGTAGCTGGAGGCGGTCTCTGCTCATAGGAACAAAGCAATCATACTATAGTGGCTTGATAACTTTCACTTAGTCCTAGGAGTTTGACTATGGGGGCTAATGATGATCCCCCTGTATGGGAAGTGGTTAGCTTAGCAAGCTGAGGTCTAGGTCATGAAGCACTTCGTCTAAAAAGCCCTTCGTTTAACACAAATGATCTCTATCGTCACGTCCCTTAACGCGGTCTGTGTATGGCTGCCAGTTTATGCCTGCCTAGATAGTCACTTTTTGGCTTTCTCCACTAAGGCGCTCTACCAATTAACCTCGCGGCGCAATCGCAGTGGTTCTCCCGTTACCCCCTTAGCCGAATTCATCGAGAACATAAGGGGTACACATAGGAGCCGGGCAACCCAACTATTGACCAAAATCTAGGTTCAATACTGATGCATATAAATCCGAAATCTGAGACACCAAATACTTCGGACTTGTAAGGTAGGGGAATGAGGCCCCTTAATGGTTGTATCTTGAAAGACATTCTTGTAGTGCAAAGGCAGTGCTTGAACATGAATGTAGGTAATACCTTTAGAATGTATGATTTCTTTATTTTATAACCGCAAGCTATTACATGCCGAGCTACTACGAGAGAAACTAAAAAGAATACAGTCATAAGAAAGTCCATGGGGGGAGGATGAAAATATAGGGTGGATATTGACATTGGGTTTTAGGATCCCAGGCCGCGTCCTACCGCACATCTGCGCTTCAGAGCTGTTGACCAGCTTGCCATCATGAACAACTGTGATTGTGTTGGACTGGTGCAATCGTGGCCCTTTATATGTTTCAAGCATTTGTTGGCCAAGCCCCTTTGAGGAGGTTGTGCACGAGTCTGTTGTGTGGTTTAGGCCACATTGATGATGTCATGTCGACTCTTTGACTGATACCTGCCGGTGTGAGGGCTCAAAGCCACATCAGTCCTCGGTCGAGTCGTTCCGATGCTTCAATGAATTTTAGCTCCATGGTGATTTCTTGTATCTGCGTTGGTATTTCCCCGGAGGGGAGAGGATGACATAGCGTATGTATTTCCCCCAGTTATGAAAACAAGGTTATCAATCCAGTAGGAGAACCAAGCAACACTATGTAAACAACACCTGCACACAAACAACAAAAACTTGCAACCAAATGCATAAGAGGGGTTGTCAATCCCTCCTCGGTAAATAGATAAATTAAATTGTATGAGATTTGATAAATAGATCTAGCAAAAACATAAAATAAAATAAATAAAGGAAAAACCCAGCAAGGTATTTTTGGTTTTATATGATAGGAAAATACATACGTGGGCCGTAGTTTTCGCTAGAGGCTTCTCTCGAGGAAATAGCATACGGTGGGTAAACAAATTACTGTTGGGCAATTGATAGAAAAGTGAATAATCATGACGATATCCAAGGCAATGATCATGTATATAGGCATCAGGTCCAAGATTAGTAGACTAAAATGATTCTGCACCTACTACTATTACTCAACACATCGAGCGCTATCGAGCATGCATCTAGTGTATTAAGTTCATGGAAAAAATGGAGTAATGCAATAAGAACGATGATATGATGTAGACGAGATCTATTCATGTAGGAATAGACCCCATATTTTTATCCTTAATAGCAACGATACATGCGTGTCATGTCTCTTTCTGTCACTGAGATTGAGCATTGCAAGATCGAATCAATCACAAAGCACCTCTTCCCATGGCAAGAAAAATCAATCTAGTTGGGAAAACCAAACCGCAATTTTGGAGAAGAAATATGAGGCTATAACAATCATGCATACAAGAGTTTAGCAAATACTTAAATAATATTCATGGATATAACTGATCATAAACCCACAATTCATCGGATCCCAACAAACACACCGCAAATAGTCATTACATCAAATAGATCTCCAAGAACATCGAGGAGAACATTGTATTGAAGATCAAAAAGAGAGAAGAAGCCATCTAGCTACTAGCTACGGACCCGTAGGTCTATGGTTAACTACTCGTGCATCATCGGAGGGGCAACAAGGATGATGAAGAACCCCTCTGTGATCGTTGACCCCTCCGTTAGAGTGCCGGAAAAGGTCTCTAGATTGGATCTCATGGTTCTGGGACTTGCGGCAGCGGAAACTGTATTCTCTTAACTCCCCTCTGGTTTTTAGGATTTTAGAGTATTTATAGAGGTGGACGTCGGTGGAGAAGCTTCCCGTGGGCTCCACTACGCACCGAGGGTGCCAGGCGCACCACAGTGCCTAGTAATCCCCAGGCCTCCCCGATGCACTTCTTTGGCTCCCTGGGTGTCTTATGGGTAGAAAAAATCTCAAAAAAGTTTCGTGGAATTTGCACTCCATTTGGTATTGATATTCCACAAAGTAAAAAACAAGCAAAAAACAACAACTGACACTGGGCACTATGTCAATAGGTTAGTCCCAAAAATGATATAAAGTTGCTAGTAAATGAATATAAAACATCCAAGATTGATAATATAACAACACGAATCAATAAAAAATTATAGATACGTTCAAGACGTATCACTTGGCGGCCCAGCGAATCTTGAGTGCCAAATTATGCATCCTAGGGACATAGTGTCTCATCAAAGAGGGCATGCAAGGATCCCGTATACCTATTTAGGGTGCGGGTGTACGTGGCCGATGTAGATTCACGCAGCCCGCGTGCACTTCAAGGAGCTGGTGGTGCATTTATCTTTACGGGCCGCCTCCTAGGACGCATGTACCTTGGCTGTGAAGGCCATGGTCTTCTCCTCCGTCCAGAGTGAGCGCTCGATGTTGCCATTAACTGTGATAACGCCATCGGGTCCTAACATTTTGAGCTTGAGATAAGCATTATGCGGGGTTGCATTGAAGCATGTGAAGGTTGTGCACCCTAAGAGCGCATGGTATCTGTTTCGGAAGGGAACAATGTCGAAGATTAACTCCTCGCTTCTGAAGTTCTCGGGCGAGCCGGAGACTACCTCCAGAGTGACTATTCCGGTGCAGCGGGCTTCTACACCTGGGATGACACGTTTAAAGGTGGTGGTGCTCGGCTTGATCCGGGATGAGACGATGCCTATCTTCCTAACCATGTCCTCGTAAATGAGGTTGAGGCTGCTTCCTCCGTCCATGATGACGCGTGATAGATGGTAACCATCGGCAATTTTGTCCAGGACGAGTGACGGCGATCCGCCATGCCTGATACTGGTCGGATGATCATGCTTGTCAAATGTGATCGGGTAAGCCGACCATGGGTTATACTTCGGGGCGAGTGGCTCCAATGCGTAGACATCCCGAAGTACACGCTTCATCTCCCTTTTGGGGATATGAGTAGCATATATCATATTGACCTTGGTTACCTCATGGGGAAACTTATTTTCGCCTCCGTTATTGGTCCGCCGAGGTTCATCCTCATCTTCACTACAATTTTGTGTTTTACTTTGACCCTCTGTCGCTACCTTGTCGGCTTGCTTAAAGACCCAGCAATTTTGGTTGTTGTGGGTTGCTGGTTTGCCCTGGGTGTCGTGGATTTTGCACAAACGGTCCAGGATCGTATCGAGCTGGCTAGGTTCGTCTTTGTTCCCTTTAAAGGGCTTCCTTTTCTGTCCGAATTTAGGTCCGGTGAACCATGTGTTGACCGCAACATCTTCCGTATCGCTTCCGCCATTTTTATACCTGCACTTATTTTTGTTGCGCTTGGGCTTTCCATTGGTGTCACGTGTTTCCAAGGTGCCTGCCTCGGTGTTGTGATTACTGCGAGCGAGCCAACTATACTCTCCCATGCAAAAGCGAATCATGAGCGAGGCGAGGGCTGCCATAGTCCTCGGCTTATCCTGGCCGAGCTGGCGGGCCAACCATTCCTCTCGGATGTTGTTCTTAAATGTGGGATGTCCTCAGCTTCGGACCTGTCTATGATCTGGTTTTTCTTGGTGAGGAACCTGTTCTAGAACTTTTGGGCTGATTCGCCTGGCTACTGGGTGACACGGCTGATGTCATCAACGTATGTAGGTCGAACGTATGTGCCCTAGAAGTTTGCCAAAAAAGCGTCCTTGAGGGCCTCCGAGCTGCCAATAGAATGAGGAGGCAGGCTATTAAGCCAATGACTAGCCAACCCCTTTAGCTTGAGCGACAAATATTTAATGGCATGGAGGTCGTCTCTGTTGTCCATGTGTACATGGCGACAGAAGTCCTCGATCCATACTGCTGGATCGGTGGTGCCATCGTATGATTCTATATTGATGGGCTTAATTCTTCAGGGAATTGATGTTCCATTACCCCGTGTGTGAAGAAAATTGGGTGGGCCGGACCTTGAAACTAAGGAGCATCTTGTCGGAGGTCGGGGCAGAGCCGTGAGTAGGCCTGGTCTTGGGCATAGCCGTTCCTGTCTATCCAGGCATCGTAGCCGTCTATCCCGGCAGGCGCGCGTCCTCGTGATCTGTAGATAGACCGAAGAGGTGCCCTGTTTGCCTCAATGTGGCGTCGAACATCGTGAGGGTCTAGGTAATACACGAGGTTCTTGCCATAACAGCGTGGAGGTGGTTGTTTGTTGATTTTTTTCCCATATAGGCCTGTCCCAGCCTCTAGGGGGTCAGTCATGGTCGTCGACAACCTCTTCATCAAACTTCGGCAGGAGACGCCTGCGTGGGTATGATTCTCGTGCGCTACGGCGCTGATCTTCCATGCCTTGCCCAGCAGAGAGCACTTCTACCCACTTTTCATTCAGTGCGTCGGTGTTGGCTTGCAGTAACAGCTGCTTGCACTTCATGCTCCGAGCCGTCACAATAAGGCGCATCCGGAAGCGCTCTTGTTTGAAAGGATCTTCGGGGATGACGTAGTCCTCGGTACCAAGGCTCTCATCTTCCTTGGATTTCAACATGTAGTTGTCATCGGCTGATGTCTACTACGCAATTTTATTCCTGTAGACTCATGTTGGGCCTCCAAGTGCATAGTTTTGTAGGACAGTAGCAATTTTCCCTCAAGTGTATGACCTAAGGTTTATCAATCTGTGGGAGGCATAGGATGAAGATGGTCTCTCTCAAACAACCTTGCAACCAAATAATAAAGAGTCTCTTGTGTCCCCAACACACCAAATACAATTGTAATTTGTATAGCTGCACTAGTTCGGCGAAGAGATGGTGATACAGGTGTAATATGGATAGTAGATATTGATTTTTGTAATGGTAATAATAAAAAACAGCAAGGTAGCAGTTGATAAAATGGAGCACAAATGGTATTGCAATGCTTGAAAATGAGGCCTAGGGTCCGTACTTTTGCTAGTGCAATCACTCAACGATGCTAATATAATCGGATCATATAACCATCCCTCAACTTGCGATGAAGAATCACTCCAAAGTTCCTATCTGGCGGAGAACATAAGAAGAAATTGTTTGTAGGGTACGAAACCACCTCAAAATCATCCTTTCCGATCGATCTATGCAAGAGTACGTACTAAAGTAACACCAATTTATCCTTTACGATCGATCTATCTAAGAGTTCATACTAAAATAACACCATATGGTACACATCAACAAACTCTAATGCCACCTAGATACTCTAATGTCACCACGAGTATCCCTGAGTTGATTATACGATATGCATAAAACAATTTCAGATTCATAATGCTCAATCCAACACAAAAAACCTCAAAGAGTGCCCCAAGATTTCTACGAAAACTTGCATCAACCCCTATGCATAGATTACCCCAATGTCACCTCGGGAATCCGTGAGTTGAGTGCCAAAACATATGTCAAGTGAATCAATATGATACCCCATTGTCACCACGGGTATTCATAGGAAGATACACATCAACTGCTCTCAAATCCATAAAAGTATTCAATCCGATAAAAGAAATGTCAAAGGGAAAACTCAATTCATCACAACAAGATAGAGAGGGGAAAACACCATATGATCCAACTATATTAGTAAAGCTCGTGATACATCAAGATCGTGACATCTCAATAACATGAGAGAGAGAGAGATAGATTAAACACAAGGCTACTGGTAAAAACCCTCAGCCCCAAGGGTGCACTACTCCCTCCTCATCATGGTGGCCGCCAGGATGATGAAGATGGCCACCAGTGATGATTTCCCCCTCTGGCAGGGTGACAGAACGGGGTATAGATTGCTTTTTCTGTGGCTATAGAGGCTTGCGGCGGCGGTACTTCTGATCTAGGGTTATTTCTGGGGGTATCTCTATTTATAGGATCTTTTGGCGTTGGTTTCATGCGAAGATGGGCCTCGAGGTGATCATAACCCAGCTGCGCACAAGCAAGGGCCTAGGCGCCCCCTTGTGGGTTGTGCTCACCTCCTTCACCTTTTGGTCCTCCCACGAAGCTTCTAGTGCCTCTTTTGTTCCAAAAAATCGTCAAAAAGTTTCATTGCATTTGGAGAACTTTTATTTCTGCAAAAAAACAACAAGACCATGGTAGTTTTGCTGAAAACAACATCAGTCCAGGTTAGTTCCAGTCAAATCATACCAAAACCATATAAATTTTTTGTAAACATGGCATGAATACTTCATAAATTATAGATACTTTGGATACATATCAGCATTCCCAAGCTTAATTCCTACTCGTCCTCGAGTAGGTGAATGATAACAGGAATCATTTATGAAGTGTGAATGCTAGCATAGTGCATAAGCTTGATCAATGATAGTTTCAATCAGTTTTCCTCGCATCATAACAACAACTCTTTCTCATAAAAATCATCATTATAAAGTAACAATTGAAAACGGAATTTTTCTTGTGGAATGCTACATATCATATTCATTACATACTCAATATTTTGTAGCATGGACATTTGGACTTGAGGACATCCATACACAAGCAACCATCTCTTTCAAAATATCAACGATAAAGAAAGCTATCCCTAGCCCATTATGCTCAATCATTGATCCATTCATGAAACACACAAGAATATTAGCTACATCCAATGCACAAGTATGATCATAGTGCTCCCTAGTCGGTGCTTTATAAGAGAAGATGGAGACTCAAATAAAAATAAAAATTGCATAAAGTAAATAGATAGGCCCTTCGCAGAGGAAAACAGAGATTTGTAGAGGTGCCAGAGCTCAAAGCTTAAATTGAGAGATAAATGTTTTGAGAGGCATGCTTTTCCCGTCAATGAAAACGAACGAGAATTCCCAACACTTTCCATGCTACATACATCATAGGCAACTCCCGAAATGATAATAAAGTTTATTCCTTTTCCACCATTCTTTCACAATCCATGGCTAGCTGTATCCACGGGTGCCTTCCATACCAACACTTTCCAAGGAATTTATTATTGAACAACATAAATCGTTTTTTTGCATTTCAGGACTCGGCATCCCTATTACCTTTGCCACACTCTCATGCAATGACAATTGAATAAACACTTATCTTGATAATAACACATCTAGCATGGGAAATACTAGCCACCCCCTGCCGCTTCATGAGCGGTACATGCACACAAAAAGGAAATTTATTTTGAAAATTAGAGTTGGCACATACAAATTTACTTGGAACGGCGCGGAAATACCGCATATAGGTAGGTATGGTGGACTTATTTGGCACAACTTGGTTTAAGGAGTTTGGATGCACAAGCAGTATTCCCGCTTAGTACAAATGAAGGCTTGCAAATAGATTGAGAAGCGGCCGACCAAGAAACAAAAATTATCATAAACGAGCATTAAACATAACTAACACTGAATAATACACCACAAGTAGGATCTAACTTCATTTCATAACTATTGACCTTCGTTTTTGCATAGGGAATCACAAACCTTAACACCAATATTCTTACTAAAGCATAATTACTCACCAACATGATTCACATATTATTATCTCCATATCGCAAAACTATTGCTAGGATCAAACTTATCATATCCAATGATCTACATGAAAGTTTCCATTATATCCTTCTTGAATATTCATCATATCAGGACCAATTTCAAAGCTTGCGCAAATTTTCATCACTAGTTTAAGGTGCAGTTCCCTATCGGGATTGGGCTCGGAGGCCCACATTGCATGCACGATGCTGACGCTCCCATGCACGAGGATGGAGTGTTTGCGCTGAGCCTCTTAGCGGAAATGTTGGATGCTATGCAGGATGCTCCTATGCCTTTAGGCGCCCCTGCTCCGCAGCAATTAGTCCACCCCCGGGTGGAGGATTTTTGCGCTAAAATCACACGAGTATTGGCTCCAATTCTTCAGGGCTAGGTGGCACATAAGGCACCAGCACAATCGAGAAGGCCCCGACGGAAGAGAGCTCCTATCTCTAACCCAAGGAGAAGTGTACGGCTTGCAAAGGGTAGAGGGTCACATGCCACAAAGCAGCAATCAATAATCATCAGTAAGCTTTGCATGGCCAACGAAGGAGAGATCATCAAGGACCAGGCCCTACAAGCATACGTGGAAATCTTCAAGAAACCCCTTTCGGACTCCCATATCACATCAATTCTATGACTGTTTGGCTGGGAACCATTAGTTCTTCCACTCATGGAGCTTCCAGCCGGAGTGGAGCTAGTCCTCTAGTGCCTCCTAAGGATGGTCGATCTGTAGACCTTGCTCATGGCGATACAACCTCTTAAGTTATTGGTATGGAACGTCCGAGGACTAAACTCTCCGGCGCGTAGGCATTCTATCTACCAAGTGGTAAATTCGGCAAGTCCTAGCATTATATGCTTCCAAGAGACTAAGATGGAGAACATCACTGTGGAACTTGTAAGGCAATGTCTTGGTGCTCTCCCGCCTTGATGTTCTCCAGCACCACGCGCCTCTGTTACCTACCCCGCGCGATGCATGCAGCATACGTGGCTAAGGATTAGGGCGTGGTGGGAAGAGTGAATTGGAAGTTTCTCCACCGTGCGTTAAAGTCATTCACGGGCCATTACAATAGTAGCCCCACCACGATTTGCTTTACTTGACGCGTGGCAAAAACCGGAAACTAGCCCAGACGCAAGTTAATGAAGAAGCAAAGAAGATATCAAGGGACTAGCCACTTCCACGCACCTGCCTATCCACTTATTAGGGCCTACCCCGACACCACCCGACAGCGCGTTCGGGGAAGGCCCGGGGCTTCTGTCAGTGCAACAAACCCTGGGTCCGTTGCCAAGACTGTGCACAGGAGCTAGATCATAACACCAATGTTAGATTGGGGCACAAGGGATCAGTTCTTCGAAGGACCAACATGCAGCACAAGAAGGCCAAGACTAGCCAAAGAAGCAAGATATTGCTAAGGGAAAAACTTCCCTTGCCGGGCAGGCGAGCCTGGCAAGGATGGGGTTACCCCCGGAAGCAAGCCTCGGGTCGCCCCGGCAGGCCTGCCGAGGCTTATGGAGGCAGAACCAACTCACCGCACCACCTCATCACGATGCACGTCGACGATCGATGCAGTGTCAAGCTCCAAAGTGACTAAGTGGCTACTATTCGCCACATGGCAGCCACTTCCTATAGGAAATACCTCCAGGCGACACCCGTCCTGCGACATGTCGAGCGAGCAGGCATGAAGCTGGCAAAACAGCCCGGCAGGGCCTGCCAGGAAAGCTACGATGTGACGTTGAGCAGCGCATTTAATGCACTCCGTCAGCCAGCAGAGTTAGGTATGATAGCATTGTTTCCTATCTAATATGAGCACAATGACTGATTTGCCACTGTGGTTACCCCTTTATCTATAAAAGGTGGCCCAGCGCAACCGTAGAAAGGTTGGCTAATCCACCCCCTCACACTCTCATACGCGCTTAGCCGTTTTTGCCCTGAGGCAACCCTATCCGGCAAGCATGTTGCGCCGACCACCATTTTCCACCATCAATCCACCAAAGTATGAGTAGGGTTTTACGCTTTGCGGTGGCCAAAACCTGGGTAAAAACTGCCCGAGTGATCTTTGCCGTGCTGTTCTACGCTCCTCTACTCTTCGCGCAACGTTCCATCCCCCCGCTGAACCAGAAACGGGCACTTGGTCCCATAGGTGACCGTGGTTACCCACGACACATACATGCATAATTTATCGAAACAAAAGAAACAGAGAAAGAGATAACAAGCACTCCATCAATGCAAGCTTCCGTGAAGTGAGTGAAATCTGCAAAATGGGAAATAAGAAAGTTAGAAGAAGATGACTAGAAGAAGAAGAAGAAAATGAAGAAGAAGAAGAAGAGTATATGAAATTTATGAGCTAACTTAGGTAAAGAATGACATTTATGAGCTAACTCAGGTAAAAAGACATTTATGAGCTAACTTAGCTAAAATGGATCATTTTGGAACTAACCTAGACAAAATGGATCATTTTGGAGCTAGCCTAGGTATAATGGATCAAGCTAAGCTAACCTAGGAAAAATGAATCATTTATGAGCTAACTTAGTGAAAATGGATCATTTTGGAGCTAACCTGGGTAAAATAGATCATTTTGGAGCTAACCTAAGTAAAATGGATCATTTATGAGCTAACCATGCTAAAATGGATCATTTTGGAGCTAACCTAGCTAAAATGGATCATTTTGGAACTAACTTGGGTAAAATGGATCATTTTGGAGCTAACGTAGGTAAAATGAGTCATTTTGGGGCTAACCTAGGTAAAATGGATCATTTTGGAGCCAACTTAGGTAAAATGGATCATTATTGAGCTAACCTAGGTAAAATGGATCACTTTTGAGTTAACTAAGCATATTATGCCATTTTTGACATAAGTAAGCTAAGTATAGGTATCTATTGAGCTAACCTAGGTAACTATGCATAGTAGAGCTAACTTAGCATATTAGAGCTAACTTAGGTCATTTTGGAGCTAACTTAGGTAAAATTGATCATTTTGGAGCTAATTAAGCTTATTTATGTCATTTTGGAGAAAAATAAGCTAAGTATATGACATATATGAGGTTACCAAGGTTGTTATGCCATTTCAAACCTAAGTAAGCTAATTATGCCATTTTTGACATAAGTAAGCTAAGTGTATGTCATTATTGAGCAAACCTAGGTAACTTAGCATATTATAGATAACTTAGCATATTAGAGCTAACTTAGGTCATTTTGGAGGAATCAAAGCTAAGCATAGATCGTTGTAGATCTAACTAAGGTAAAATGGATCATTTTGGAGCTAAGTAAGCTTATTATGTCATTTTGGAGGAAAATAAGCGAAGTCTAGGTCATTATGGTAATCATATTGGAAGAAATAAAGCTAAGTCTGGGTCGTTATGCATTTGTTAAGCAAAACAGGTCATTATGCATTTGTTAAGCAAAACACTAGAGAAAACTTACCGTCATCACAGAGGTGAAGCACCTGTGCGGCTTGTGCCGGTACCACCTGGAGAAAGATCGTGTGATGCTTGTCAGGAGGTACGCTGCACCAAAGATCATTTGCAATGTCTAGTTAGCATGACGACACTCAAATGTTAATACTAGTAACTAATGACCATTCAAATTAAACTCACCGTGGTCCCCGGAGCAATCTCTGGCATCGGCGAGGGGTCTGACTGGCCTTCTGGCACACAGACGAAATATTTGGTTTTGACGGGTCAGTCATACTAGTTAGTAATAAAACGAACATTACGTGAATGATTTGGCTAATATGCAGAAGAAACTTACCATGAGGAGCTTGTACATGGATTGGTTTCTGCATGTCATTTCGTGCCCTCTCCTCCTCCATCATCCTTGCCGTCTTCTCCTCCAAATCCCACTGCTTCTCCTCCGCCTGCTGGTCCCTCTCCGCCAGAAGCGCATGGGTTCTATCTCTCTCACTCTGAAGAGCAGCCTACAACACCACTCCTCATTAGTATTGTAATCATCGATGGCCGCACACACAATGTAATGGAGGAAAGATAGCTGAGTCTGTATAACTAACCTTGAAGGCAAGCTCGACTGGCCGTTGACGAGGCCTCATCTTAGGAGAGGAGCTCCACCGGCACGCCTTGATCTCCGGGAGAGTGCGAGGACAACAGATAAGTCCATCTCTAGTGGCTATTGAGCCATGGGACCTCCTGCCACCAGATATCATCACCAGCTCTGGAACAAACTACTGGCTTGGGTTAAAGTCCTCCCCTTTCCTTTCCTTCCCCTCATCTCTGTACTTCATGAGTTTGTTGTAGGAGGAGATGTTGGTGAACTTCTTTGGATTATCGAGGTCAGATGGCTCGAATGCCTTGACCTTCTTGTACGGCCCAGTATAGGCCATGGCATAGAGGTCAAACACCTCTGGCACCTCCGCCTTATTGTCTTTTTCATGAAAGAGAGGAACGGAGTAAATTAGTAAACCACATACGAGTTTTGCCCGTACTGAAATAAGTTGGTGCTGCCTTGATGGTGTGGCACACCTTCCATTTGGGCACGCTTGTCGTTGGCATTGTTGTGCTGGGTACGCCATTCATTTGAGCACCACTCATGGACCAACACCTCCCAACAATCCATCTGATCTGCACACCATCTTGGGGGCACCTAAGTTAGTAAAGAGAAACGTACTTGAGCGCTACGCCTATGAATCAAATCAAATCAAGGAAACTAAGTACAAGGCCTTAAGAATAGGTAATTACCGTCATGTACGGCTCCTTCTTCAGAAACTTATCGTGGTACCCCGGCTTAGGCCTCTTAATACCACGCGAGGCGTAGTAGTCTCTAACAACCTGCACCCGAGCCTCGTGCCATAAGATTTATAGTAGAAGCCTGAACTTGGCATCGATAACCTTGCCTGCGGCCTCGTCGTATCCCTCCTCACACATGTAGAAGGTCTGCAATCAAATGAGAGAACATTGATTAGTACAATAACTATCTATTTGAAGATTTTTAATTATGTAAAGGAGAAATTACTAAAAGTGTCTGATCATCATCTCTGCCCTCGTGTGGCACAAGACACCGTCGATCATCACCCCGGGTGGGGCTAGGGGCTGCCAAGTAGTTCTCCTAGCTCAATCCTAGCTCTGGAACCTGACCCTCACCGGGAAACATGACAAACCTCGGGAAGTATTGCCGGCAAAGCACACCAAGGATGGAGTTGGGCTTGCGCACAACATCAGTGTCGTGCCAACCCCTGCAGTATGGCAATGCCAACGCGTTAGATATTTGAAGAAACATGAAGGAAAATGGTATAAAAAGAGTAAATGCACTTACCTCTCCCCATCAGGGAAAATCAACCACCTTTGCTCGCAGGTCGCCGGCACGGGCGGGAGTTGTGTACAACCACGCTGGTAGACGGTGGCCCCCTCACCACCTCGCCCTCGCTATCAGCTGGATCCCCGCAACCATCAGCATGGCCACTCGGCCCCTCAGGCGGACCCCTCCAGGTACCCCATCCGGACTTTTCCTGGGACGGAGTCTCGTGAGGCCAAGTCTCGTGGGCCGAAGGCCCGTCGACCTGAGGCTCGTGGACCGGAGTCCGCGTAGCCTCCTCCTCAGACATGTCCAACCTAGCAGTCCTGTGTTCGGGTGAATCAGCTAGGGGTGGCAGCAAGGAAGGCGTATGAGACTTGTCAGCGTCCTGGGAACGGGGGTACCCAGACTTGCCTGCCTGTGGCCCATGGCGTGGCTCCATCAACGGCCCGGTACGGCCCAACTTCGGCAGCAACAGCTCAAGACCCTCACGAGGGGCCAAGCCTCACGAGGCGGACGACACCAATACCTCCCTGGGGGTGGCCGCGCTAGGTATGCTCCCGAGGAGCGAAGATATCAATGCAAGGGGCACCTCGCGAGGTTCACATGACATGAGCCATGACGACCAAGGCGGTGAGGCGCCCGGTAGTGATGTAGCAGTTTCCTCTTTGGTGCTAAAGAAGCAGGCGCAGGAAAGGAGTCCCGAGGCATCGGACAAAGGTTTCCACATTTGTGCAACAAGACAAAGACCAGCAGGACGACAGGAAGGAGGTCACCATGGAGCCCACAACAGCATCACCACCAGAGCCTTTGGCAGGCGAAGACCACCTTTTGTCAGGATAGCTTGTACTAGTTGTCTCCCTTCAAAATTGGCCATTGTGGGATCCCTACCCGCCTACATTTGGGAAGAGGACTGGGGCCTCTATAAATAGGACTAGCCACCACCGTAGGAGGCAACTCATCTTGGATCGAATCCATTCCACCAAGGCCATCTCACCAGCTTATCAAGCTAAAGAACACCTCTCCTCCTGAGGCTGTTCATCCACTGTACTAGTTCATCCTTAGCCCTCGAGGCAATCCACCACCACTACACTGGAGTAGGGTATTACACCACAACGGTGGCCCGAACCAGTATAAATCTCTGTGTCTCGTGTTCTTTGGGTTCGTCGAGCTAGGCCATGAGATTGTGGAGCGAGCGAACTAGGGAGAGAGAGTTCTTCGTGCGCACCCCAGAGTTCGAACCTCATATGGGTTTGCCGGAACCCCGAATCCGACATTTGGCGCGCCGAAGCCTCGCCTCTCTGCTTGTTGTGTCTCTCCGTCTAGCTCCCGTGGCAAGCGCCACTCCTCTGACTGGATCGACGGGCACGCGCGGAGGCACCACGGGCCTCCGGGCCTTCACCCCCGCCTTGCGACAAGTGCGGTGGCCACACAAGTTCAACCAGAGACGTCCCCTCGCTACAACGGCGCGGCAGATCCACAGCCTTCCTGTTGGCATACGAGGAGGCCGTTATGGGAACTGGAGTTGACAACAAGGTCAAGTCCAACTGGTTCCCCATGGCCCTCAACGGCGTGCCGCGCGCCTGGTTGCTCAACCTGCCGGAGTCCTCTGTGGCCGCATGGTAGGAGCTGCGCGATCTTTTCATCGCGCGCTTCACCGCACCGGCACCCCGCGCTGTCGCAGCCCTCCTGGGTGGTTCACATGCGCCGTCCTCGGATCTCCATGTCAAGTAGTTCGTCCGCCAGATGGGCGCCATGCGTTACAACAGGGGGCTCCTCCGGGATGGGCGGCACCCAAGGCCGACCTCACCTTCGACTCGAGGGACCACCCGGTGACCATCGTAGGTTCGGGTGCGCTCCCGATGCTCCACATCCCCACCATCTGCAATGTAGCAGTTACTAAGACCCTCATTAACGGAGGAGCCGGTCTCAACGTGCTCTCTGTGGAGGCCTTCAGCTTGCTCCACGTGCCACTCAGCCGGCTCTGTCACACCAAGCCCTTCTCCGGAGTTGGTGGTGGATCCACCAGCTCCCTAGGGCAGACCCGCCTCCCCGTCACCTTCGGCACCTGCGACAACTACCGCACCGAACTTATCGACTTTGACATTGCCCGGATTAGCATCCTACAACGCCATCCTCGGGTACCCTGCCCTGGCTCAGTTCATGGCAGCAACCTATCCCGCCTACAACCTCATGAAGATGCCGGGGAGCGGCGGTGTCCTTACCGTGGTCGGGGACACCAAGGAGGCCTTGGCGGCCCTAAGGCTCACCCTCAAAACCTCAGCGGCAGCTTGCCCCACTGACGAGGCGACGGCTAGGGCCGAGGGGGCCGCACCAGCGAAGAAGAAGCAGTTATTCTCACAAGATCGGGCCAAGACAAAGCAAGTATCGGTCGAGGATGATGGGGCCTCGGGAGCCACCTTCACCATAGGCGCCAACCTCGACCCGAGCCCAAGCAGCTAGTGGGGGTCCCAAGAGGAGTAATCGAGCATCACTTGAGGGTGTGCCCCATTGTCGTGCCCAAGATGGGCTGGAAGGAATACATGTGCGTCGACTTCACCAACCTCAACAAGGCCTGCCCTCAGGACCCGTTCCCGCTCCCGCGCCAGATTGTCGACTCCACCGCCGAATGCGACCTGTTATGTTTTCTAGATGCCTTCTCAGGCTACCACCAGATCAAGATGGCGGTGGAGGATGTCGAGAAGACGGTCTTCTTGACCCCGTGCAGAGTGTACTACTATACCTGCATGCCGTTCGGGCTGCGCAACGCTGGGGCGACCTTCCAACGGCTGATGCACATCGCTCTGGCCAACAGCTCGGGAGGAGCGCTGAGGTCTATGTCGACGACATTGTGGTTAAGTCTCTGGAGGCCAGGACACTCATTCAAGATCTGGAGGAGACCTTCGCTAGCATGCGCAAGGTAGACCTGCGGCTGAACTCGGAGAAGTGCGTGTTTGGCGTCCCCTCCGGCAAGCTGCTGGGTTTCCTCGTGTCGCACAGGGGGATCTAGGCGAACCCAGAGAAGGTCAAGGCAATAGAAGACATGATCCCACCGCCGCAGACTCTCAAGGAAATGCAAAAGCTCGCGGGCTGTGTGACCTCGCTGGGGCGCTTCATCTCTGAGCTTGGGGAGCGCGCCCTTCCGTTCTTCAAGCTGATGAAGAAGAAGGGCCCATTCGAGTGGACCCCGGAGGTTGACATGGCATTTCAAGACCTCAAGAGATACCTGACCAGCCCACCGGTGATGGTTGCCCCTCGTCCCCTCGAGCCCCTGGTGCTTTACCTAGCCGCCATGCCTCATTCCGCCAGCGCAGCGCTGGTGGCCGTCCGGGAGGAGCGCTAGGCCAAGGGTCTGCCGCACAATGCCGCACCTTCAGCTTGGATGGTGCGGCACCAACATAGCGCTCCTGAAGCCACATCGGCGCTAGCAAATGACCAGGCTCCACAAGATGGCACTCCTGAGACTGTGGTGGCCCCGATGGGCAACTAAGCTGCTGAGGTCCCCCGGCCTCAGGAGGCGCCCCAACCTCCGGGGGCCTCGGACTCCATCGACGCTCCCGTCCTCGTCGAGTATCTGGTGTATTTCGTCAGCACGGTGTTACAGGATGCGAGGGCACGCTATCCGATGCCACAAAAGCGTCTGCTCGTGCTCCTCGTGGCCTCACGCAAGCTGCGTCACTACTTCCAAGGTCACCCCATCAAGGTCGTCTCGGCCTACCCACTAGAGAGGGTACTCCAGAGCCCCAATGCAGCGGGGAGGGTCGCCGAGTGGAACATCGAGCTGCAGGCAGTCCAGCTGGAGTTCAGCACCACCAGGGTCATCAAGGGAGCTGCGCTCGCCGACTTCGTAGTGGAATGGACTGATGCCCCATTGCCCGAAGTAGGCGAGGACCGGTCTCTCGCGCTGGGGAGTGAAGCGTCAGACGGCTGGGTCATGTACTTCGACGGCGCCTTTGCGCGTCAGAGCGCGGGGTCTGGAGCCGTGCTCATCTCGCCCACTCAGGGAAGCCCTACAACGCCGTGCAGCTTTGCTTCCAGCGGGGCGAGAAGGTCTCCAACAACATCGCGGAGTACGAAGGACTAATCGCCGACCTCAAGGCAGCTGCAGCCTTGGGGGTAAAGCGCCTCACCATCAAGGGCAACTCTCAGCTCCTTGTCAACTTTCCCAACAAGGTGTATGAGCCGAAGGACGAGCACATGGAGGCATACCTCGCGGAGGTACGCAGAATGGAGAAGCAATTCTTGGGCCTAGAACTGCAACATGTGCCCCGCGACACAAACGAGGAAGCCGATGATATCACCAAAAGGGTGTCGAAGCGTCAGCCCCAAGAGCCCGGTGTCTTCGAAGAGCGGCTCTTCAAGCCCTCAGCGGCTCCTCCAGCTGCTGAGCCTGCGCCGCCTCATGAGGAACTTCCCCCATCGCCAGCCTCTGGAGCCCCTGCCTGCGGTCCGACCTCAGGAGCATGCCTGCTCCTAGCGCTCGAGCCCTAGGAGGGGAGCTGGACCGAAGAGTTCAGGGCATACCTGATGCAAGGAACACTGCAGGCGAAGGAGGAGGATGCGGAGCGAGTGGCCCGGCAAGCTACCGCGTACTGCATTCAGGATGTTGAGCTATACCAGAAGCGACCGAATGATGTTTCCTTGCGATGCATCTCCAGGAAGCAGGGGTGCGAATTGCTAGCTGACATACACGGTGGAGACTATGGGCATAATTCGTCGTCACGCACCATGGTGGGCAAGGAGTTCCACAGCGGATTCTACCGGCCCTCGGCGCTCAACGACGCGACCGAGCTGGTGAGATCCTGTGAGGCCTGCCAGTTCCACGCCAAGCAAATCCACCAGCCTGCTCAGGGCCTCCAGACTATCCCACTCTCGTGGTCATTTGCGGTTTGGGGGCTGGACATCCTGGGCCCATTCCCTCGAGCGCCCGGGGGCTACCGCTACCTCTACGTCGCCATCAACAAGTTCACCAAGTGGGCAGAGGTGGAAGCTGTCCGCACCATCCCAGCGGGCTCCATGATCAAGTTCATAAAGGGTCTTGTGAGCCGGTTCGGAGTCCCTAATCGCATCATCACCGACAACGGCTCGCAGTTCACTAGCAATCTCTTCAAAACATATTGTGCTAACCTTGGAACGCAGATATGCTATGCCTCAGCGGTGCAACCCAGGAGCAATGGCCAAGCCGAGCGCGCCAACTCGGAGGTCTTGAGAGGCCTCAAAACTAGGACCTTCAAGAAGAAGCTCAAGGCATGCGGCATGGGCTGGCACGACGAGCTCCAGTCCGTGTTGTGGTCCATCTGCACCACCGCCACCAAGCCAACAGGTGAGACCCCTTTCTTCCTCCTCTACGGAGCTAAAGCGGTTCTCCCTCACGAGGTCAGGCATCGCTCCGCGCGGGAACTGGCGTTTGACGAGGCATGTTAGGACGCCATGCAGGGGATGGACCTCATGCTGGGGGAGGAACGTCGCCGCCAAGCCTCGCTCCGGGCGGCAAGATACCAGAAGGCGCTGCGATGGTACCACTGCTGCAGCGTCCGCTCCAGGGCGCTCGTGGTGGGCAATCTTGTCCTGAGGCGGGTGCTCTCCAGGGAAGGGATACATAAGCTCTCTCCCATGTGGGAGGG